>PVKM010009112.1:0-37574 GCA_004027735.1 Carollia perspicillata | reverse complement strand
ATTCCACCACGTTGGTTTGGATATTAATACATCATCTTAGATTTCTCTTATTTCCTCACTTCCCACATTGGACCCTCCATACTATTCTGTTGAATCTACCCCCTAAAACTTATTCCAAATCCTCATAATCACTAACATCTCCCATGTTGAAATCACCATCACCTTTTTACGCTACTGGAATAACCTTAACAATCACCCTGTTTCCTTTCATGTCCCTTTATAATCTATTCTTTGTTAAGCAGCCAGAGTGCACTTAAACTTTTGTAAAGAAAAACATTTCCTGAAGCAGACATGAAAACTCTTCTGGTACATAGAAGTTGCTCAAGCGCAAAATCAGATTGGATGAGTACAATGAATATACAAAATGAGTTATAGATACATGCACAGCAAGAATCTATAGTCAAGTTCACTAGTTATCATTACCTTAAGCAGGACCTAACCTCTTCACTCTGATTCTTTTCTGTAAGACCCCACCACTACTACATGAATAAAGGGAGTCCCCCTTTATTTCATAGTGCTTTTCACCTAATTTACACAATTATACTGCTCTTCTTCGGGTTCTGATAACACATCCAGTTTATTCACACATTGGGGCCCTTGTACTAGCTCAGGGGTTGGCGAAATTTCGTTCTTAGAGCCAAATCCAGCCTATCACCTCATTGTGCAAAAGAAGTTGTATTCAGACAAAGCAACAGCAATTCCTTTTGTCTTTTTTATGTGGATAATTTTGTGCCACACAGCAAAGTTATGACCAATGCTTCCTGGCCCATGAAGCCTAAGTATTTGGCCCTTCAGAGAAAAAAATGTGCTAAGCCCTGAATTACCTGGTCAGTCTGTCTGAATGCTCTTCCCCCATTTTAGCATAGATTTTTTTAAATATTATTTCCTTCAGATTCCTTCCAAAAATGTATTTCCCTATAGAGATTTTTCTCAATAGATGGTATAAGGCTACTTCCTATCCCATTATCTAAATATAAATCTCTTCACAGAATGTGTGGTTATGTGGCATGTTATTTTTAACATTCTAATTATTCATGTATTTATGTGTAATTGCTTCTTACTGGAATATTAGCCTTCTGACAGAAGAAAGCTCAATTTTCACAATTGCTTATAACAATGCCTGCTACATAGTAGATTTTCAGCACATATTTATTGAACAAACAAACAAAAAGAAAAAAAATGCCATTTCACAGGAAATGAGCTCTTTTAACATAAGAGAATTCTCGGAGTATGTATTAAAGAAGCAAAATGGAAGACAGAATAAATAGTTAAATGAGAAACTGATAAATAATAGGTTCCCAAATTCCAGAAATTTGTAGAAATTTGCTGACATGATAAAAGTTAGATATGTTCTCAAATGCAGCCTAAACTTCTTGATCCAAGTCCATTTCAACCTGTCAAAACATGATAAGGTAACAGCAATCGAGTTCTTTAGTTAAGGTGAATGTAGGGGATGAGTCTGCAACTCCACTGCTGACCCAGGTGCCTTGGATTCACAGATGCTGAAAAAATGTAAAAATGACCGTAAAATCATCTTGGTTTTCTCATAGGCCCTGAGCCGTCGTGAACTTGAGTCATTTACACTGGTAAACACTAGGATAAATCACTGACTCAAAAGCTATAGATTAGTTTCTACAAAGATAACCTAAAAAAGCAACTCAGTTTGTCTCCAGGAATACTTAAAGGTTAAGTCTCGCAATGAACATACTGACCTAGGCAATCATTCATGCATTTATTCATTCATTCTTGGGTGTGCATACTGGAGGCTAACAACACAGATTATCCCAATAAAGCCCATACTCATCTGATACCATACTTACTTATCAGAATATTACAGACTATATTTCCTATGCTGTACTTTACATCCCCATGACTATTCTGTAACCACCAATTTAAACTTCTTAATCCTTTACCTTTCTAACCCAACCCTTCAACTCCCCTCCCATCTGGCAACCAACAAAATGTTCTCTGTATCAATAATTGAATCTTTAAAAAAATAAGTGCACAAACAGCAAAGATATACTCTTCAAAATCAAGGACAAAATGTTACATTTTCCAAACTCTATAACTAAGCAAGAGGCACCACACCTGATGCTTTTAGTGTATGTTCAGTGACCAAATATGCTATATTTGGGGGTTCTGAGTAACAAATTACAGTATGAAAAGCAGAAGAAGGCTGAATCAGGTTCAAGGTCAATACAAATGAGTTTTATTTAGACTTTATAATCCAACTGATTTACTGATGGTCAAAATGTGTCCAGCAGATATGGACATTTCTCTCAAGCCACAACAGGGGACACAGGGCCCTCTAATTCTTCTGAGGATAATTATACAGCAAGAACCTTGCATAAACAACCACTAGCTAACTGCTGGTACTGGTTAGGACTGAATGTTTAGGAAACACTAAACAATTGTAAGAACTGAGCTGTCCATCATGGATGGAGTGTTGTCTGGTCCAATATACTATAAATACAGTGACAACAACTGAATCTATCACTAAAGTAGAAATAATATATATAATACTATGTTCCATCAGATTCTGAAGTACAAATAAGTTGCATTAATAATTTCCTCAGACTCTTACGGTTCTAAAACAGGGAAAATTGCCATATTTTTAATCCACATCTAATGTAATCTTAGGGAGTTCCTTATGATAAATTGACTAATAAAAGAAAAAATATAACTAATAAAAGGTACAGATGATATTCCATTATCCTCCAAAAGGTGTACTCCACTTAATAACCATATACTGTTGAAGAGAAACCAGTGGGAGAATTTTAAGCAACATAATTAGATATTTCCTCACTTTGAAAAGAGAAATTGCCAGACATGGTTTCTACTTTGATTCATAATAGTGAATAATGTTTGTCTGAAAGATCAGTGAACTGTCAAGAACAACATGAAATGCTCATGAAAAGAATTCTAGGGGAAATGCACATAAATGAACACCCTGTATTGAGGGTGAGAATCTTGTGTCCTATTTTAATTTCCCACAGAAAGCCATCCCAATAGCCATGCACTGTGTGAATGGTGGCCCAGAGAACTCATTCTACTGATGTAGTTCTACCTCAGGACTTCCTTCACTGCTGCTATCCTCCACACCCACCCCATGCTTGAGCTACACACTTATATTGGTAGCAAAGGCAAAAACTAGCCATGGGCTCAAAAGCATGTACTTCTTCTCACCAAGGCTGGGTACTACCATCTCTTAGTGCTAACCTGTTGTGGGCTTCCAAATATGTCAACGCAACCCCAGAATCTGTGAGTGCTACTTTATATGGCAAAAGAGAAGTTGAAGGTATAATTAAATTTAAAATACTGACAGAGGAAAATTATCCAGGATTTTCTAGGTGGTCCATTACTTAAATACAGAGACCCAGAAACTAAAATGTTTTGCTACCTGTCTTCTCAACTTTGGATTATATTATGTTAGAATTTTTACTGCACAAAGGTAAAATACTTCCACAAGAGGAAAAATAATGGTTCCAATGACTCTGAACTTAAGTTAGGGTCCATGGACCTCTGAGGGTGACTGATCCTGATAAAGGAACACAAAAGTATATTTGGATATGAGGGAACTCTCTAGGATGCCTTTTAATACTTTGATCACAAGTAGTACATGTGAATTGAAAATGATAGGAACTTAATATCAGAGGAATCAGTAAGGACTCAGAATTTTTCAGAAGTCTTGAATCCATTGGTCAGGTAAATGACCACAACCAGTTGAGGTTCTGGCTTACAGAAAAGTCAACAGAGAACAGATAGTGAAGAAGAAAGTAATAAAAAGCAACTATAACCCAAGGATTAATTGCAGAAATAAGGAAAACAAAAATGTGGATAATTTTTCTTGATTTGTTATATGTATGTATTGTATTACATATGTATATGATACATTAATCAATGATCTCTCCTTTCAAGTAGGCTTTGTTCATTATATTTAAATTTATAATGAGAACTTACTATTTAATTATAATTACACTTGTAACTTTAATGTATTATTACAGGTCATTAGGGAAAATTGTATTAGAAAAGGAATGACCATCTCCAAAAATAGACAATATTTTGGGGAAAAAATGAGCACTTTTTCAGAAAATTATAAGGATAGTTTCATCTTAATAATGGGAGGAATAATATTGTTGTGATTGTTTCACAAGTTTAATTTGGTAAAAGGGGATATTTGTGTTAACAAATGCGCGGACCATACTATGTCATTTGTTATCAATTCAAAATGATTCCTGTTTTTCCTTACATGTATCTATTCATCCTAAGAGGAAAGTCAGCAATTTATTTCCCAGTACTCCTTTCCAGTGTTACTGTGATTATACTAACAGTAATTGGTTCTTGAGCAACATTTGAAAGATGGAAGAGAACAGAATTCCTTATTCTCTGGGTGCAGTTCAGGAAAGATGTAAACTCATTCAAAGCCTGGGAACTCCTGAACCAAAGCTGTAAGAAGCTGAGAACTATGGGGGCGACTCCCCTGGATTCCTGAGCTTCACAGATGGTTTCCTGCGAGCTCCAGCCAATTCCCTGACTCTGAGCTACAGGCAGCTGAGGTCATACTCAGTCTTCCCTACAACTCAGGCACTCCCGGTGTTCATGACTCTGAGACTCCAGCCACATCTTCCCTGGCTTATATGGCCCTGGACCTTTCACAGTTGTGTAAGCTCCCAATTCACTATATTCCTATTTCCAATTTGAAATAATGAGTGATATCTGTTTTCCTGAATGACTCCGGCTGATTCTATAGAGCAATAGGCGGCAAATAATTAAGCAGATGATTACAATAATCTGTTCTAGAATCTCTGAAAGACACATTCATAGTCTAATTGGTAACTGAGAAAACACTATACTGCTTATGAAAGTTCCTCAGTGTAGCCAGAAATATATTACATGCCCAATAAATAGTAGTTTAATGAATGACTGGACAATGAATGAATAAACAAATGAGTAAATCTGCAGGTGTGATCTGGAGAAGCAAGGAATGAAACTCAAGGTAAAAATATATATTTTAAATGGGCTCACTAACCATGTGCAGTCCAAAGGCTTACAAAGGTGCCATGTCGGAGAAGCTGAGAACTGCAATTCTCAGACTCCACTGGAGCTGGGGTTCTAGATGAGAGGTAGGCTCTGCCTATCAGACGCCCTGTGTGCCGCTTTGCCACTGAACTGCTTACGGGACAGAAGCAGAGCTTGAATCTCGTGGTGCAGGCCCAGATCACGCCGGAGGTAATGAGCTTCGGGGCCAGCAGCTGTGGCATCAGCTTCCCACACTGTAGCTCTCCCCATAGAGCGGAAGCAATGGCTCCCTTGGTGGCCAGATCTCTGGTGTATTCTGAAGAACTTTTGCAAAAAGAGTGGCTTTGAATGTGCTTTGTATCTTCCTCAATAATTCTGTTTTATCTGTATCTTTTTACATATTTCTGTTTGGCTAGAGTAGATGCCACTGTCCCTAATACTAATTTGTATCAATTCATATAATCTCCAAGTAGAGATAATAATAACATGGAGAAGAGCACCGAATGACAATGACAAGGTGTATGGATTTAAATCATCTCTGTAACTGAAGTGCAGACAGTATATTGGGGAAAAGCAGCACAAAAGGCTGGAGGTCTGGGGGCCAGGTAATGAGTTGCAAGAAGAATACAGAACGGAAATTATGCGATCACTGGGCATTTTCATCACACTTTATATTTCCACACTATATTTTCAAGTACTCCCTTCCTTATCTTTAACCAACTTTGAAATGTTTAATATATGGACTATTTCTACTGTATTTATTATGGAAAAAGAAGGACACGAAAATGAGTTCCATTTAAATGACAGGCACTGACTACTTACTTTACACAGGTCAGGTACTTCTTTTCAAAGATCCAAATATTGAACCACATCCTTAGCCTTAAATAAAAATCGTGGCTGTGGGATCAGTTTCAACATGACTGACTATCAGACATTCATTAATTTATGCAATCAATATTGAATGCGAACATAGGGCCAGGCCACTGTGCACCAGGTCTATTGATTTGCAAGATCTCGGTAATAAAAAGCAACTGAAAATTCTTCCCAATTGCCTATCTTGTCCTGTTTTGCTACCTCAAGATTTAGTATAGTGCTTGAAGTATAATAGGTCCTCAATATTGGTTGTTAAATGAGTTAATGAAGAGACTTCCCTGACTATTTCCACTCAAGAAAAATCAATTTGTCCTTTGAAATTCTGGAGCAATTATTGTTAATGAGGCATCTGTCATTTTATGTAGTATTGCTGTCTAATTTTGCACAGTCCCCAGGACATAGGCAGTGTTTTGTATTAAAACAATTCTCAATGTGTATGAATGGTTTGGAAAGCTGGTTGAGCTGTCAAGTCTAATAGGTCAAGAGGATAGTGTAAGGGTTGATACAGAGGCATTGTCATAAATAGACTTTGGCCCAATGGTTTGCCAGAACTGTAAAGACATAACTATTCACTTTTTTTTAATGTACTTTTCTTCAGAAAACCAGAATTTTGCCACTAAAGACAAGTCATGTTTGCCAGTATTTGCCTCCTCATGATGGTAACTGTGTAGGGAAATCTGTATTCTTCATAATCCCATGTTATTTGGCATCTTATTAAGGAGTCTTTTATTAGGATGAATTGGCTCACTTAATTATCTGGAGCTTATCACCTCTGATTAAACTGATACAATTCTTTTCAAGACCTGCAAGGTGAAAACCTTCTAGTACCACCTGGAAAAACTAAACCCAGCTAGACTGAAAACTCCAGAGTAAAATCTTTTGAAATAGAAAATCCTCATATTATTTTAGTATTTCTTCTAAAATTCTGGCACTGAAAATGATGTAGGTGCCAAAGAGTCTTCCATAAGTGACAACTTATTAGAATATTTTTCCTTACTCTGCTATGTAATATTTTTTAACTTCAGTAGTTGGAAACATTCTTCTACTGAGAGTAAACTGAACTTAACTCTAAAAATTAAAGCACCTGTTCACAATTTATATTAATTATTGGCTTAAAGAGAACATTATGATCAACCTATTTCATTTTCCCTCACCCTTCTTATGAGTCAAACGCTTAATACTCAGAGGGTTCTGACATTATTGTGCAAAATTCAGGAACAGTATACACAGAGCATATGTTTGAGGCCTAAGGAATGATTCGGTTCAAGGGAAACAGAAACCACTGCCTCAGCCAATGAGCCACTTACTGTAATGTAGCATTATCAACTGAGAGGCAGCCAAGGTATTTATTATATTTTTTCATTATCAAAGATCACATAGAGAGGTTATATGATACTTTCCTCATTTCTGAATACCATTTATTTTCTATTTTTCCATGTTTTTATATTTGGGACAACATGATTAATTTCACCTGAAGAAATACTATTCTACTGGCATTCCAGTAGTCATTCAAAATATAGCATAGGTTTTATCGACATGTAATGGGAAGTAAGAAATAAGCAAAAGCAGACACACATATCCTTGTGATCCCTGCTGTCATGGGAAGCAATCAACCCATTAATATTTTTTGGAAAGTAAAGGTACCAGAAAGTATGAGAGAAAAGTCTCTTGTTTCTTGGGGCAATGATCTTCAAGGAATTCAGACTTTCCTCTAAATTGATCAATTTCCTGATCAAAAATACCCCACAAACTGTGGAGAATCCTTTAACAGATGATCCCACTGGAAATGTGTAAACCAGGGAGTGAAAACAGTGCTTGTCATTGAGTATTCTCATTCCTCCGCCTGTACTTGAAAGACTTGCATCTGTACATACGTTTAAGAATGGAATTGCAGTAACAATTTCGTATACTTCACTCTCATCAAAATTTTCTTGCCCTACACCAGCCAGCTGAGCACCTTCATTGAAAGGATAGCAGATTATCAAAATAGAACTCCCTCATTTTCTAACCATCACATTTATAAACCTGCTTTTTTGGAAACCAAAATATCCCTTTCTTTTATTACCCTTAAGAAACTGTACCTATCTCTTTCTAAGATAATCCATCATCCATTTGCTGGATCCCAGTGCCCACCTATCTGTCTATTCATCTCTCCACCCACCCACCTACCTATCAATCTGTTATCCATCTATTCATCTATCATCATCCCTCGTCTATTTTTAATGAGTACACTCCTATTTATCTCTTTTTCTAAAAGTATTGTATTTATTTATCTTCAGAGAAAGGGGAAGAGAAGGAGAAAGAGAGGGAGAGAAACATTAATGTGTGGTCGCCTCTCTTGCGCTCCCAGCAGGGGACCTGGCCCACAATGCGGGCTTGGGCCCTGACTGGGAATCAAATGGGCGACCCGTTGGTTCACAGGCCGGCACTCAGTCCACGGAGCCACACCAGCCAGGGCTCCTCTTTCTCTCTTAATTCTTCCTTTGTGCTTTAGCTCCGCATTTTAAACAGTTTAAAACGTAAATGAACAACTCCTTTGCTCCTCTTTACAGCCAGGCATCCTCTCTCAGTTACAATTTAATTGAGGTTTCTAGAACACAAAACCCAGATAAGAGTGTTTTACCAGATATGAATTTATTACTATCTTTTATTATTATTGATTGATTGGTTTTAGAGAGACATCAAGAGAGAGAGAGAGAGAAAGACAAACAATGCTTTTTTGTTCCACTCATTTCTCATTCATTGATTGATTCTTGCATGTGCCCCGACTGGAAGGAAACCCATGACCGTGGTGTATGGAGATAATCCTCTAACCAAATAAACTACCCAGCCAGGGTCTACTGCTATCTTTTTTTAAATTTATTTTTACTGTGCTTTTTCCATTACCATTCATCCTGCTTATGTCCCCCTCCCTCCCATAATCACCACACTGCCACGTCCATGAGTCCTTTATCCTTTTTGGTCGAAACCTCACTGCCATATCTGTCAGTCTGGTATCTACCTATCTATGAGTCTGTCTCTATTTTGCTTCTTAATTCAGTTTGTTCATTAGAATCCACATATGAGTAAAACCATATGATTTTTTGATGGGCTTATTGCGCTTAAGATAATGTTTTTCATGCTGTTGTAGAGGGTAAAATTTTCTTCGTTTTTACAGCAGAGCAGCATTCCATTGCGTCACACAACGGGCACTTGGGCTCCTTCCATAACTTGGTGATCGTAAACAGCACTGCAGTGAACACAGGGGGAGCTTATATTCCTTCGAATTAGTGTTTCAGGTTTCTTTGGATAAATTCCCAGAAGTGGAACCTATTCATGTCCTTTGGAATGAAATCTAAAAGCTGGTAATCCAGGACTAGTATTACAGCTCAGTGAAATTGTTAAGGAACCAGGTTCTTCTAACTGACTGCAGTGACATCAATAGGGTGTATCAGTTGGCCAAAAATAGCAGCTGAAGCTACAGCCCCTGGGCTTCATTCCAGGTGACAGGAAGGAAGACAAGACAAAGGAGGAGAACATCAGCGAGTGCTTCTGTATGAAGCCATCGTACCCACCCAGCATGTCCTTTTAAAACTCAAGGCCCAGATGTTAGTGACAAAGCTGAAAAAGGCAATGGAGAATGTAATTTATATTTCAAATATCCATGGGATTTGTGAAATTTAGGGGATTGATATCTAAGGAGGAAGAGGAGATAGGAAGGTTCTCTCCCACGCTTCTCTAAACCTAGTTTTTGCTTCTTTCCCCAAACTCCCTTTTCTTCTCTCCTATCTAGAGTCCACCTCTATTCCTCCCTTAAAACTTCTTGCAAATGTCATCGGTGAACTCTCAGGTACTATACATACCCTTTTTCTCTTCGCTCACTCAACCAGTTTTCTCTGAAGATATGAGATAGTTGATAATCATCTCCTTTCTGGGAGAACTTCTTGTAGGACTTGTAGAACAAGATACTCCTCACATATGAATACATCTATTTTTTTATATTTTCAGTCTCCTTTAGTGGCTCTTCCTTCTCCAGCCAACCTTTTGATATCAGAATCCTTCAGGACTAAACTCTGGGCCTCTCCTCACTCTAAACCTTCTCTCGAAGTCTCTCATTAAATGATGTGATAGTAAATATTCTCTTCAAAGTCTTCAGAATCATATCCAATTGCCCTTGACATCACAAGTTGACACTCCTCAGAGATACCTCAAACCAAAGACTTTCTTAGAACATTCTACATTGACCACACAAAACTCTACCTAAATTAGAGTTCCCCATCATAGTTTCCTATGGTCTTGTGTTTTTTTTTTCCTTTAAATGCACACTTATGTATGCATTTATTTATTTGTTATCTGTTTTCTTCCCCTCCACACTAAACCAAAAAGGCAGGGACTGCCTCTTGCTCACCACCATATCCAATGCCCCAAGCACATGTCCTGGCATATAACACTATTTGATAAGCATTTGTTGAATGATGGAAGGATTTAACCAGAGCAAATGTCACAATGGGATGGGCATCCACAGAAAGTACACAGGGCACATGTGTCCAAGGAACTATTTAAAGTTCAAGCACAGGAAATTATGCCATAAGGGAAGGAGTGAGACACCCCACAGGACAGGAAAGTATCATTGTAAAACAAAAATAAACTACCTTCTCTAGAGAATGGAGTGAAATGTGTCCAGTAAAATAACACAGGAAACAGATTGTTAAAAAGACATTTATAAATATTTGCAGGCTGGGCAGTAAAATCCTCATAAATAGAGACTGTCTTGAAGCAATGAGGGTGACAACACCCCATGCAACTTGTATAATAATAAATGAACTGGTAATGAATAAAGTTTTGCAGGGACAAGAGCAGAATCACCTCCGCCCAGAGCACCCTCACCAACTCACAGTTGGAGACGAGACTTGGGTGGTCACCCCTATAGAAGATGTGTGCGAGTTTCCACAGGATTCATGTATAACCTAAAGCCCCAATTTTTGCATTGCATTATTTTCAAGCTTTGAAAACCATGAGAATATTTCTTGTTTCAAATCCCAATACAGTGTATAGAAATTACTGTAATACCTCGGTACTCGTGGGCTTCAGAGCTCATCCAACTCTGTATTCGTGGCATTTTGATGAGAAAAAAAAATGTTTCAGCACTCTGCACTTGCTTGGGACTCATTGCACTCGCTAGAACTCATGTGAGTCACAACGCAGCCATGCAAGAGAAAAACGCTCTGTTGTTCAGTACTCATTGGTTTCGGCACTCGTGTGTTCTAGAATGAATTAACAAGTTCCACAGCACCACTGTGTAGCTATTGGTTTATTTTTTGCTGGTATCTAGATAGTGTTCTAAGTGCTTTATTCGTATCAATTTGTTTAATCCTCATGAAAAGTTCATGTGAAGTAATATTATTCTCCTCATTTTACAGACGAGTTGAGGCAGAGAGATGTTATTTGCCTTTGGTCACACAGGTAGTAAAAAAAGAAACTATATTCCAGTAACCAGCCTCTTAATTATCATATTAGGTGGTCTTACAGTCAGAAAAAATATTTCAGAATTAGTAATATTAAAATATATATATATACAAATATTGGAGGATCCTCATAAACTTTCTTAGTAACAAACTTCTCTAATCACAGTTATTCACCTGAAGTCACATAAGATGTACAGTGAAATGCCATTTATTGTTACCTTCCAAGTCCTCAACCTCTCTCAGTATAATGATAAAGATATATGAATAACATGCCAGCCAACCAACATTAGTATCAGGTTAATTAGCATGCTAGAAATTTTAAAACTGCTTAGGAAAATAAAATAGACTCTCATGAAAAAAGGAGTAAGCAAGAGAACATATTTATGAATAGTTAAACAATAGGCCAGGGGTGTCCAACCTGTGGCCCATGGGTCACATGAGGCCCAGGATAGCTGTGATGGGGCCCAACACAAAATCATAAATGTACTTAAAACATTATGAGATTTTGTGTGTGTGATTACATGTAACAATTATTAAATGTGTGGCCCAAGACAATTCTTCTTCCAGTGCAGAGCAGAGATACCAAAAGATTGGACACCCCTACATAGCTTATCAACATCGTTAAAAACTTAGAGATTTCTTGAACTCAAAATAACTACTTGGAAAATTTGTACAGCTTATTGAAAATTTCAGCTTGTTGTACAAAAGAGGCAGATTTATATGTGCAGAGGGAAAGTAGAAAGTAAGAAGAAATACACTAAGGATTACCATGACTTAGTCCATGAATTAAAATAATCCAAAGAGAAAATGATGTCTGCTTGTAAAGTTGGACATTATCTCAGCAACATTGGCTGCAAGGCAGTCCTGATGGATAAAAAAACGTTGTACCTCTATGAGTTTTTACACTTTTGATTTATGTGGCATCAAATAAAAGGTTCCTTCTTCTTTGTTTGCAAGTTTTTTTAAACATATATTAACAAAGCTTTGAATCAGTTTTAGCTTTTCCAGGGGTAATCAGGCCAACTATAGGATGGTTCTATTTGTTTGTTTGTTTGTTTGTTTGTTTAGTTCAGTGGCCTTAAATGGAAGGGTTTATCAGTAGTGTTCAAAGACATGGCCATGCTGGACCGGGGACACTGCCCATTGTCTTATCATGCTGGGCAACTGGGTTTTTCTGCTCTGCCCCCTGCTACCATGTGATAGTATCTGTTAAGAGGAGATATTAACAACTTAGGGTTTATAATAATTTGGTGTGCAAATATTCACAAGTTAACATTAATTTTTCTAATTATCTGTGAGATTTTCTTCATCCCTATGAATTCTGTTGTGAAAGGATTACAAAAATCATGCATCTTAAAATTCGAATTGTATCTGTCTCCCCGGGAGACAGTGGATCAAGTCAAATACTCATTGACAACCTCTGGCATTGCAGGTACAAGCTGCCGTCCCAGCATGCACTCAGAATGACAAGGCTTGTCCATATGTATTGAGCTCTAAGTGGCACCAATTAAGACAAAGTAAAACAAGACCTTAAAACCCTCAATAATTTGTCATTTTCCATACTGAGGGCAGCAACAAATAAATAAGTAAGTAAATAAATAAAAAATTTAAATAAAATGAAGGAAAATTTAGTGGCATGGATGTCAAGATGGCATAAAAAGTACCAAAACAGGGAGAGAACTTGAAAGCTGTGATTTAATTTCTTCACATCATGGGGAAAACAGAAACAAACACAGAAAAGAAAGTGACTTGCCTAGAATATACTCAAATATATTGCCAGAGCATGGATTACAATCTACATTTTCCTATATTCTCCATGTTATCAAATGTATGCAGTTTTTTTAGATTCATATAAATTTGGCCTTATAATAGTTTTAGACTGTTAATTTTGTAATAAACATTGATTCATTTTTTAAATCTTAAAGAGACTTGAATTTCAAGGATGAATTCCCTTTGGTCATGATGCCTTTAATGTAGTGTTGGATAGGATTTGCTAAGAATTTGGTCAGGATTTATTTACATGTTTCTGTTTATGAAAGATATTGGTGTGTAGTAATCTTTTCTTGTAATGCCTTGAGCTCATCTTGGTATTAGAAAAACACTGACCTCATAAATGAGTTGAAAAGGATTATTTTGTTCTGACTAACTTTTTTTGTAAGATTAAGATTAGTTCTCCTGTGAATGTTTAATAGGTTTACCAATGAAAACTTTGGTTTTAGAATACTTTGAGGTAAGTCTTTAAATTTTTAATTTAATTTATTTATTAGATACTAAGCTCAAAGATATCCATATTCTAATCCCTGGAATCAGTGAATATTTTACTTTACATTTCAAAGGAGAATTAAGATAGCATTCATTAATCAGAGGACTTTAATTTAGGAAGACGACCCTGGATTATGTCTTTAGAGTGAATGTAATCGCATGGGTCTTCATAGTCAGATGAAGCAACCACAAAAGCCAGTATCAGAGTTGATACAGTTGGGAAAGACTCAGTTGGCCATTGCTGGCATTGAATAGATGAAGAGGCCATGAGCCAAGGAATTCACGTGCTTTCTAGAACACTGAAAGAACAGGAACGAGTTTCGGCCTGAGAGCCTCCAGAAGAAAGATAGTCTGATAGAAATGGTTCCATGTGGACCCATTTTGAACTTCTGACCTCCAGAAATAAAAAAGAATAAATTTGTGGTTGTATTTTATTTATTTTTAGACAGAGGAGAAGGGAGGGAAAAAGAGAGGAACAGAAACATCAGTGTATGGTTGCCTCTTGTGTGCCCCTAGCTGGGGACCTGGCCTGCCACCTAAGCATGTGCCCTGACTGGGAATCGAACTAGTGACCCTTTGGTTCACAGGCTGGCTGGCATTCAATCCACTGAGCCATACCAGCCAGGGGTAAATTTGTTGTTTGAAGTCACTGAGTTTGTGATAATTTGTTACCAACAATAAGAAACTAATATAAGAGTTCTTGATGTCTTCTATTCCTTCCTGTGTGAGATCTGGTCATTGTATTTTCCTGCAATCTTTCATTTCACTTTGCTTGTCAAATTCATCAGTATAAATCTGTTTCTAATATTTATTCATTAGTTTTTAGTGACTATAAATTATGTAGTTGTGCTCTTTTCTTCATTTATAGTATTGGCATTTTGTGTTCTCCCTCTTTCTGGAATAGTGCAGCTATAATTGTATACAAATATTTTAAATGTTTTCAATAAAAAACGTTTTTGATTTTTTCTTTGTATTTTTTATTTCATTTATTTCAGCTCTTTATTAATTCTTTTCCTCCTTTTGCTTGAGTTTAATTTGTTCTTTTAATTTTAGCTTCCAAAGATGAAATTTTTGTATCTTCAACTTTAGATTATCACTCTGTATAACACAAGGTTTTAAAGCCATACGTTTTCGCTAATACACTGTTTTAGCTGCATCCTCCTAATGCTGATGATTACGCAGTTCAAAGATATTTGCTAGTTGACTGTGAGTTGTTTAAAAATGAGTTAATTAATTCCTACATATTTGGTTCTTCTCAAAATATTTCATAGTTTATGTTTTCTGAGATAATTTTGTTGTTAAAAACCATACTGTAACATTTTGATCTTTTGGAATCTATCAAGGCATTTTATAGATCATCAAATGGTCTATCTTGGAAATTTTTATAGGAGCTTGACAGAAATGTTTTTTCTGCAGTTACTGCATGCAGTGTTCTCAAATGCAGATTAGGTTCCAGAAGTTGATAGTGCCATTCACATCTTTTATAAATGTACAGATTCTTTTTTACTTAATCTATTAATTACCGAGTGAGGGCAGGTAGTCTCCAAATGTAATTGTGAATTTGTATATATTTCTTTTTATTTCTGACAATTTTGGCTTTATTATTTTTGAGACTTTTAAAATACAACTTATATACATTTATAATTGTTAAACTTTCAAGAGATATTGATCCTTTTATTGTTATGAAAAATCCACCCTGTCTCCTGTAATGCTTCTTGTCTTGAAGTCAATTTTCTCTAATACTAACGTAGTTATACTTTCTCAAGCCTACTGTTCTTTGCATTTTATGGGGTCTGTCTGGAAAAAATCCAGCCATTGTTAATATAATGAGAACGATTTGTGTGACATTGATGTACCTGGCAGTCAAGGGGAGGGGACTGAAACGCACATGTGTGAACGATGACAATTTCACTGTACTAGTCAGTGTACTAGTCAGTGGGGCGGAGTGGTAGATGCTGGTGAGTGATCATGTGCACTCTGTGACCGTCGCATACAAAATGACTGAGCGAGTAGAGCAACAAATCTGCATCAAGTCTTGCATTAGGCTTGAACATTCCTCCATGAAAATTATTTCGATGACTCAGAAGGCCACATCTGTGGGCCACTGGTGATTGGCAGCTTCATCATGATGACATGCACAATTGTGATTCATGTCTTGTGCAGAGATTTTTGGTGAAACACCAAATCACCCAGATGACTCAGCCTCACTACAGCCCAGATTTGGCTCCCTGTGACTTCTGGCTTTTCCCAAAACTAAAACCACCTTTGAAAGGGAGCAGATTTCAGACCATGGATGAGATTCAGGAAAATACAATAGGACAGCTGATGACAGTTGGTACCTACTTTGAAGGGGTCTGAGACATCATTGTCCTGTCTACACTGTTTCTTGTATCTTCTTCAATAAATGTCTCTTTCATAGTGTGTGGCTGGATACTTCTGGACATACCTCTGTCTCTCATTCCCTTCTTTTTCTTCTAGTCTTTTCATTTGTATGCATCTAAATTTCATTTCTTGTAGGCAGCATAAAGTTTGGCCTTGGTTTTTCAAGCCCAGTTTGAAAATCTCTTTATGAAATAATTATGAATGTGGTTTATTTAGGTCTTCTTACTTATTATTGGTTTTCCACTTTTCTCATTTTATTTTTCTTGTTGTGTTTTGTGTCTTACATGTCCTGCCTTTTTTGTTAATCACCTGCTTTTGGTATTCCACTATATTAATTGTCTAGTTATACTGCTGTAGTTTTTGTGATTACTCTGGGAATCTTTAATTTGCCCTGATGGTCTTAAAATAGGCAAGGACTTTATAAATTTGTAACTGTGTGTGCACCTTACTTATTTTTGTAAATGCCTTGAAGTCTGAAATGAAGTTTATCTTAAAGAACTATAATCAAACCTTGGCTGGCGTAGCTCAGTGGACCGGCTATGGGCCTGTGAACCAAAGTGTCTCCGGTTCGATTCCCAGTCAGGGCACATGCCTGGGTTGCAGGCCAGATCCCCACTGTGGGGCTCATGAGAGGCAACCACACTTTGATATTTCTCTCCCTCTCTTTCTCCTTCCCTTTCCCTCTCTCTAAAAAGTAAATAAATAAAATATTTTTAAAAAGAACTATAATCAAAAACATGAAACCAGATTTAAACCAAATGCACTTATATGTAGTAACAAATTTCAGAAGTCAACAATGGTAAATTACAAAATTCAGAGAAACAATACACAACATTGAAATTTTAGGTGCTGAGAAATATGTTCAAAATACAGGTATTAGAATTGATATAAGGTACTGAATATATGTCCTACCAGCCATATCCGGAAACTGTACATTTGACAGAGGAACACTGTTTGTTATCAATGCAATGAGCCACAAAGATAGACATTAATATTCTAATAAAACGATTACAGTCTATCATTAAATAAGAATTTTAAAAATAATGTACAACTGATGGTTTTGAATAAATATTTGATTATTTCTGAATAAGCAAAACACAAACAATTTAGATATACTTCATTTTTAAAATTGAAAAGAGGTAAACAATCTCATATGCTTTAGTCATAATTGATTAATTCTTTAATCTGACTATAAACATGAAAATATTTGAGTTACTGTCATTCTCGTACAGGTTACTAATTATTTTACCTTTACCAAATAATTATGCATGTATATAATTTCCAGAACTTTACTTAAAAGGTGTAAATTCTTATCTTTTTATTCTAGCCATTATCGAAACCTAGCATACTAGTAAACTTGTGTAAATTTTAGCAGCTCAGAATACATCACTGCTAATTTCAATTAAAAATCTAAACTTACCTTCTATTTAAAAGACCTGGGTTATTAAGAAATAATAATAATCTTTTAGTCACGGTGGATAATAAGAAGGATTTAATGAGCTAATAATATATGTGAAGCCACTTTGCACAAAGGCAAGGAGTGTAAAAATCTCTTTTGCTTTGTCATCCCTAAAAAGGAAGTGGGCTTTTACCTTTCCTGTACTTTTAGTTTAGTTTTATATGTACCTTGTGAGGTAGGCAGTTGTTGCCATCTTCATTTTATAGATAAGGAAACTGGCAAATGCTGAGTCACACAGTTAATTATCTGTAGAGTTAGGTTTCTTTTCAGATTACCAAACAGGAGTCCACTGCTTTTTTAACTGACTCAGGAAGTTTCAATGGAAATATAAATTCTCTCTCTTTTTTTTGTTTTATTTTAACTTAAACCTTACCCAATAAATTAAAGAGTCCCTTTTTAGAATCTACAGGCAACAACAATCCCATTAACTAACTTTGCAAGATAGAAAACCTTATGGGTTGTTCTTATGCTGATCAAAAACACTCCAACCAAACTAAAAAGCATCAAAAACCAGAGAATAAAAGACAGAAGGGAGTAAGAATAGACAAAAACCAAAAGAAAAAAAAAGTACTACCTGGGAAGACTTTGTAAAATGGAGCTGAAGTTGTCACGAGGTAGATGGTACAACTGATACTGTCCAGACACAATCTTTGTTGCTGGAGTTAAAAAAAAATGCTCGATATTTGCCAGGAGCTCTGATTTTAATGGACACATTTGATGTATATTGACATTGTACCCAATGCAAGCATGTATATGTCTAATGGGGTTGGGTAGAGTTGGGCATATGAAGGAGAATTAAGTAGGTATATTGTTACAGTCTGATTTTTCCCCTCCAAATAGTGTGGAGGCAGCCAAAAAGCCACTGCTCAAGGCCTTTGGGTAGTCTGTAATTTAATTAAGACCAAATTACAAATTCTAATTACCTGGCACCAAAGAAACCAATGTGTGAAAGCTTGTTTAGTATTCAATGCACAATTCAAGTATTTCTGTTCTTGGATTCAGCTAGTCTCGCATTAGGAGATGTGCAAAGACTTCATGTTAATCAGTTTTTCCCTTCTTGATGACTTAAAAATATAAATGGTGCAAGTCTATAAAACAAAGAAAGTGGAAGGCAGTTAAAACTTTAGTTTTATAAAAAACTGCATTTTTTTATTATAAATTGACTTTCTAATTTTATATTTAGGAAAGAAAAAAGGGGATTTACATATATTGACTATTATATTATCAACCATCTGCCTAGAACTTCAGAGATACATTCGTTCATTTAAATGACAAGATGAATATAAGCACTAGAGACGAGAACATTGAGAATCAGAACCGATAAGTAAATTGAGAAGCGGGGAGCCAAGATTCACATCCCAAAGGCATCTGTTTTCGAAGCTCATGCCCCTTTTAACCCCTCATTACTTTGCTTCCCATTCTGTTCTTCCTCTAATCCTAATGAAAATTATACCTTAAATGATAATTGTAGTGATTGTGAATGAGACACTCTTTATCTTTCCTTTATAGAATAAAATCCCCTTAATATCCATCAATAACTGAATGAGATTATATTGGAGTTAGAATAAAAAGAAGGAAGAAAAAGCTTAAAAAATAAAGCACAGTATCTCAATAGCAATCCCACAACCAAATACATCTACTTACTTGACATTTAATCAAGCCTCCTTTGAAAAGGGACAGGATTACTTTATTGGGGTCAAATGATTATTTGAAATAAAAGAATCAGGAAATGCAGGTCACAAGAGCCTTGATTTCTAGGAGAGGCTTAGCCCATAAACTCGGAGACTTTTCCATGATTATTTTAAGTGTTATTCTCCATTTCAAAACTACATAAAAGCTACTGTCCTACTCCAGGTTTACAGTTTTGTTTGCTTTCTTACATTTTTAAAAGAGAAAGGTCTGGTGGCCCTACAAATCAATAGGGCTTAGCAATTGAGATTGTCAAAACTGGCTCAGCCTGAAAAAAAGAAAACTGGATCCTTATCTAATATTACACTCAATGGTGAAATCCTGATAGATTTATTAGATTAAAAGTCCCCAAGTGAAGAATCAAACAATACATTTAATAGAAGAAAGTATACCATCCGACCTATGTGATACAGGAGTGGAGGAAGGCTTTCTAAGCAAAACATTGAACTATGGAGAATTCAATTACAGTTCAAAATAAAGGATTTCTCTTAAACAAAGGACACCATAAATAAAGGCAAGAAACATGACAATAGCTAATAGCTAAAAATAATAACTGTGTTCCATAAACCTTTTTTATTGTTATGCCTATTTTGTTAATGAATCAAAAACAACAACAGCAACAACAACAAAAAAATTAAATAACTGTCCAACATCATCTGGATAATTAAATGAAGAGTTCATGTTCTTTATCATAATGATATATACCATGTCCCCTTGACTGATGGGAGAAATATTTTCAATTTCAAAAATCTATAACCAGACTTTTGGAGGTGATCACTTTGTAGTGTATACATATGTCAAATTGGAATGTTGTACATCTGAAGCTTATATAATGTTATATACTGATTTACATTAATTAAAAAAACATTAAGGGATGACTATATAGAATATACAAAGAACTTTTGCAAATCTTCACCATCAAGAAAAACTAATACCCCAAAGGAAAAAAGAGAAAGGGTTATGTTAAAGTAATTTATAAAACAATAACCATCAAAACAACAATAGATTCTGAATCATATTATTTAACAGAGAAATATAAATTAAAAGAAGAAGAAAATATCCCTTTAGACTTTTTAAGCTGTCAAAGTTTAGAAATCTGGGTAAGTCAAGTTGAAGGGGTTGTGGAAATATAAAACCCTGCTGACTTCCAGTCAAGATGGAGGCGTAGGCAGGCAGGCTCCACCCACTCATGCAACCACAAGAAGAATTACAACTAATTTCAAAACAAAAAACATCCAGAACTGGCAGAAAATTGAACTGTGTGGAAGTCTGACAACCACAGATTTAAAGAAGCTACATTCATCCAGATAGTTAGGAGGGGAGGAAGTGCAGAGTTGGGGTGGAGAGGACACAGTGTGGCGCAGAGAGGTGGCGGTGGCAGCAGAGCAGGCAGTCCCATAATCACATGTGTTGGATAAAAATCAGGAGGGATACCATGGGAGCAAACAATCCTAGCCCCAGGCCAGACTGCATATCCCAGAGTTCCAGTGCCAGGAAGATAAAGTCTCACAAAAACCAGTGGGGGATGGGGCAGTAGAGGAAACTGCTGGTTTCTCAGGAGAGTCCATATAATAGACCCACCTGGACTTAGAACATACATGAACCTACCAACTCTGGGAATGACCACCAGGGCAAGAGGTAGAAGGGAGCCTGTCACATACAGGAAGTGGGTGAAGTGACTAGAAATGGGGCAAGTGCTAGGCAAACCTCCAGAAGCCAGGCAGTGACATTGTTCCCTGTCTGACCCCACCCACCACAGAGAGCCCTGCCTTGGTGAATACCTTAAGGTTCCACCGCATACAACTTAACAGATGCACTAAGATGGGCAGTCAAAGCAGCTCTGCCTAATGCAC
This sequence comes from Carollia perspicillata, assembly GCA_004027735.1. NCBI lineage: Eukaryota > Metazoa > Chordata > Mammalia > Chiroptera > Phyllostomidae > Carollia > Carollia perspicillata. The sequence goes on along the minus strand of PVKM010009112.1, from coordinate 16,593 downwards.
AAAAACAAACACAGGAAGGCTGCCAAATTGAGGAGACAAATAAATATGGCCCAAGTGAAAGAACATTTTTAAAAAACAGAAAAAGAACTAAACAAAACAGAGACAGCTATCCTAGCAAGTGTAGAGTTCCCAAGACTGCTGATCAGGATGATCAGAGAATTCACTGAGTTAGGCAAAAAAAATATAAGGGAAGAAATGAAGTTTATACTAAGTGAAATAAAGAAAAATGCACATGGAATTAACAGTGAAGGGAAGAAAGCCAGGATTCAAAACAATGATTTAGAATATAAGGAAGAAATATTCAACCTCAACAGAAAGAAGAAACAAGAATTCAAAAAAATGAGGTCAATATAAGAATACCCTGGGATATTTCCAAATGTGCCAACATCCAAATCATAGGATACCAGAAGTAGAAGAGGAAGAGCAAGAAATTAAAATGTTATTTGAAAAAATAATGAGAGACTATTTCCCTAATTTGGTGAAGGAAATAGACACACAAGTCCAAGAAGTACAGAGTTCCAAACAAGTGGGCCCAAGGAGGACCACACCAAGATACGTCATAATTAAAATGCTAAAGGTTAAAGATAAAGAATCTTAAAAGCAGCAAGAGAAAGGCAGAGAATTGCCTACAAAGGAGTTTCCATAAAACTGTCAACTGATTTTTTCAAAAGAAACTTTGCAGGCAAGAAGAGACTGGCAAAAAGTATTCAAAGCAATGAAAAATATTCAAAGTATTCAAAGCAAAAAGTATTCAAAGCATTTCCCCACTTTTTTACTTTGTAAAAAGTAAAAAAGTAAGGACCTACAACCAAGATTACTCTATCCAGTAAAGCTATAATTTAGAATGGAAGGGCAAATAAAATATTTCCCAGACAAGGTAAAGCTAAAGAAATTCATAATTACCAAGCCATTATTACATGAAATGTTAAAGGGACTTATTTAAGAAAAAAAGAAGATCAAAACCACTCATTGGCTCAAAGCCCTCTAATCACTACCTCTCCACTCAGTATAAAAGCCAAAATCTCAGCAAATCTCACCTCATCTTCTATGAATACGGACTCTTTGTCTTCACCTTTCTTTAAGCTCTACAATCCTGAGGATCTTCTTTGACCATATCGAATTAAGTGTATCTGAAGCAGGACCTGGGACGCTTTATAAATAAGAGCTCACTCACACCTCAGACCACAATTTCCCCCCGCTGTCACAGACAGGCTTCAGCCAGCCTGTCACCTTTCATGTTTCTTGATCCACTGTCCCCATGCTCCACAAGACACATATTGAGCTTTCTGGGCTGGATCTATTTAAAATTCCTCTCATTGTGTTATTTATTTACTTACTTATTTTAGAAATAGGGGAAGGGAGAGAGAAATATCAGTGTCAGGGAGAAATATCAATCAGGTGCCTGGAATGCACCCTAACCAAGACTGACCCTGCAGCCCAGGCATGTGTCCTGACCCAGAATCAAACCGGTGACCTTCCGTTTACAAAATGATGAACCAACCAAATGAGCCACACTGGCCAGGGTATCATTGTGTTTAAAATGAATGGCATACAATACTCATCTCATCACTTATGATGGGCTGGAGAATAATTCAGGTAGTGCAGTATTCTCATTACTATTTTTCTTAATGATAAGTGTATTGGTTAATTAAGAATTCTCTGATATACCTTATGGATTAAAAGGATGACAAAATAGGAATTAGAACATGGGCTTGAAAATTATGGCTTATACATTGATATACAATCATTGATTATTATTTACTTATTCAATACAGATTTATAGAGCATGACTGAGTTTCCGGAGCCACTCTGGGATCTGATGACTTTCTACAGTAAAAGATTATCAGGAAGCTTGCATTTTTGTTGGAGTTAGAGAATAAACAAGTAAACATATAAATGAAGAAAAAAACCCTTTTAGGTAGTGATGGGCACTTTGAAGAAAATTAAGTGAAGTAAATTGGTAAAGAATGACAGGATAAGACTGTAATAAATAGAATTTTTACTAAACTTCTCTGTTAAAATGTGCCATTTGAGCTGAAAACTAAATTCAAGATATTTTAATTCCTTTTAAAATTAGAACTCACATATTGTACTTAATAATCTGCAGCATTTAAATTATTATTATGTACATAATTTTATGTATATGGGCATATACATAAACAGATACATATACATGTACATATATATCCATACTTATTAGTTTACCTTTACATATACTAAAAATGATGTATCTAACTATATTTATATAATATATATTTTATAAAATTTTATAACTAGTATGCATCAAAATATATCTCATATTAAGTATGTTTTCTAGGATTTAGTACATTAAATTGGTTTTGCTTTCTACTACAGTGAACTGATGAGCTTTTTAATGAACCAGAACTTTTATAGATTAATGATATGAGAAATTACTTAAAATGCAGAAGCATATGTTATTTTTATTTCATTTTTTATTTCTCCAGCTATAGTCTAAATAAATAATAAGTATCACTGACTGCAAATTTCCTGCCTCTTTATTTATGGCTTCAGGGACTTCAGCTGCCTTTTCCTTCACAGATACATACACAAGGATCTAGAGGAGAGACTAGCAGTGAAAACTGTTTCAAGTGGAATATTGGTTCTTTATTTTGATGGTGAATAAACTCATAGTCCGACTCTAGGTTTCATTTTATAACTCGTTTTCCATGCCGTGTTTGTAATAAGAATGTCTGATTTTCTCAACTTATATCTTAATTTTATACTCCCCACTCCACCCCACCTATCCATGACCACCGACACCAGGACACTTCCAGGTCAGAAATTGTTTTATCTCTGTCTTACATTGTTTAACTTCCCGTGAATGCATTTCTATTTCCATCTTTCTCACGTACAATAAGCCCCATTGAAAAATGCCATAATTTTACATTCTGGTACTCAACAATGATTTGAGTTGGGATTTATTTTTTTGTCCTTCAGTAAATTTTAGAAAGAAAAAGAATGTAATGTACCAGCATCGTTCATCCACATAATAAATTATGAATTCACACATCTTTGAAAAACGTTCAATCTCCCAGCAAAAACAGATGTGTACATTCACACCCATTATAGGGAGTAACACAGGACCGCATCTCTTATGAAAGGACCTTTATATACTTTACAGAATTTATGAAGAGAGGTCCTTTTAAACATCACTGAAGGACAACATCTGGGGCTGAAAATACAACAGGTATTCAGTGCTGCGTCACCGAGGAAAGGGCAACATGAGTTACGGCTCACAAGTGTCTTGTATCCCTTGCTGGTTGGAATGACTCCGTGTAAACTGTCTCTTACACAAATGCATATTCATTCTAAAATACAACTGTAAGGCAAGAAAAACTATTCCTAACAGGGCCGCCCAGAGATAACCATTTTGTGTATGTCATCTGTAAAAAGCTTAGCCTGTGCTTGGCATTGTATAATCACTCATTAAAAGGCAGCTATTGTAACTAGTAACATTTTCTAGAGATTATTAGAGAGCAATTAAATGTTTCTTAGCTAAGAACACCATTCCTCTCTGTCTTATGATGAATAATATAAAGCAGTCATCTTAGATTTCTTTGACATCGAGCTTTCCTTTTAATCTTCACAAACTTATTTTTTATTGATTTTGAAGAGAGAGAGAGAGGGAGAGAGAGAGAAGCATTAATTTGTTGTGCCGCTCGTTTATGCATTCTTTCATTGATTCCGGGATATGTCCTGGCTGGAGAGAGATTGAACCTGCAAACTTGGCTTATTGGAACAACATGCTAACCAACTGAGCTACCCGTCCAGGGCTTCATATACTTATTAACAATAAAAATAAAAATAATTAATAGTTATCGAGCATTTAGTGTGCAGTAGGAGCTGTAAAAGACACTACGAATTTATGGTAACCTGTACTCTGTATAATAAACCTTTCGGATAGGTACTGATTTAGAAACTGAGACACAGAGAGGTTAAGAACCTAACTCAAGGTCACACAGAAAGTAAGGAAGGATTAAGGATGCAAACCCCAACAACTATTCCATAGCTTATTATTCTTTATTACATAAGGCACTCTATGTTCTTACTGATGACACTAGATATTGCCATCTATGCCACTGAGGAGATACAGCGTCATAATACATCAGAGTCCACAGGACTGTCTGACCAGTGATCTATGCCTCAGCCTATTAAAGGTCCACGAATTTCTGAGAGACCCTCACAGGACAAACCTGGAAGCCTAAAGGGGGTCCTCACTGCTCAAAGGTGATAGGCGATTCTAGACCTCAGAAGCAGAGGAAGTGGGTGGTGAGTAAGAAAAGTGGTCCAGGGTGTAAATGTGCCTCATACGAAGGTAGTCTTCTGAAAGACACCCCTTTGCCAACAAATTGCTTATATCAGACTCCAAGTGTAAAATTTTAGGTCAATAAAATATAGTATTCTGCAGTCCAGACCCATCTCTTCCTTCACTAGGTTGCCCCAGGGTACCAGGGTGGCCATAACCACACAAGAGGAGGTTTTGCCTTAACGTCCAGAACTGACCCTGGTACAAGCCAGCAGCTGGGGCTTGGGCAATGTCATTGCCCTCAATGAGCCCTAACTTCCTTTCTGACAAAATGAGGATAATGGCTGCCATATACTAACTACATAGTATATTAGGAAACACATGTTGATGCACGATTTTTGTTAGAAAACTTTGAATCCTATATTTTGCTTAAAAATGACAATTCTGATACTAATCAAAGTGATGCATTTTTTAAGACACAGCTCAAACCCATTCTCCTCCGTATGTAACATTTTGAGTTTATTCCAACCCTTATAAATTTCTCCCTGACCCTTATTGCACTGTGTAATGTTTATTCATATCTTAATTGTGACTTCCCTTCTCCCAATCCTTGTATTGTGTTGAGTTTAATTGACCTCATGCATTGCTGTTTAACTGAGTAGAACTTCATTTTTACTTCCCCATATTTCTAGGGGTATAGCAAAACAAAAATTATGTGTTATATTTGCTTTTACACTAACATTATCTCTCCCAGAGTAAGAATTTAATATATAAGTAAATGAACAAATAAATTGATGTTATAAGTTGATGAAAATATAACTCATGCCTTCACACAAAAAATAAAATATTTTATAGTTGCCCACTTCACATAATTCTTGTGAGATTTTTATATCTGCACATATCACTAGAATTAATTTGATGGGCTATACAACGATTTCAATGCATAATTTAATTCTTAATAATTATAAAATCCTGTGGTTCTGAAATAGATTTATAGGAAAAAATCACTTTTGCCAAAGCAAAATACTCTCCCCTGGAAAAAATATCATCATGCACTTTGACATTAATTGATTATGAAAATAAACATGAACACATGATAACAAATTACATTTCCAAATGTGCTATTGGTTCAGAAACTGTCTCTGGTACACAGAGGGAGAGATAGGAGAGGGAGACAGACCATCCCGATGAAGAGGTAACAGGATTAATGAACAAGAGCACCAACATAGGAAGCTCATCTTAGCCACAAGATGAGGAGATCCCCACATCTACACATTAAAATCCTAAAATTCTATGTAGAGATCTTAACCAGGTTGGTCATGTACACAGCCCATATGGCCTCAGCAAAACTTTCCTCCCTCAGGGCTTTGTCCCCGGAACTGCTGGCTGTGAAAACCGTGGGCGGAACGCACACTCCCAGGATGAATGACAGGGTGAGGAGCCTCCGATTGTCCGATTGCTCCCCTCTAGTTTGCCGGTCCACTGGCAGTGACGTGTTCTCTACGACCTCCTCCAACATGTGCTGTGAGAGTTTTCTTTTGACATGGAGGGGGGGCAAAAAGGCCCCTTTCTGGACTGAGTGGATACAATTGTATCCAAAGTGGATACAATTGATTTAAGTGCCAAATATTATTTGTTCTTTAAATTAAAAAGGCACTTGTATCTCTAGGGACCGTTTTTAGTTTACCAAAGTTGAAATTTAAAATAATACTAGTAGAGGAAAAATCTAAAAGTGGAAAATCAAAACAATGCAACACACGGACAGAGACTGATAAAACTGTATGAATGAGGCAGGCAGGCTGATTCTTCACCACGCAGCTTTCAAGAGGTCGTTGCAAAGATGCCATGCATTCTTACTTCTATAATCATAATCTGTTTGTAACTTCAACCCTCTTGCATTTTTATTTCTTTTCCTGACACTGGAGGAATCACATCTTTCTAGACTCGAACATCCTATAGCACAGGCATGGAGTGGGTTCCTTGTATATTGAACCGGTTCCTCAAGGTCACTTGGGATACTAAAGGGAGCAGCTGAAGTGATGACCCGGACACTACAGAAGGAACTGGCACACAAACGATCATGAATCTCGACCCTCAGTTTCCATTCTGCCATTCTAGGGGTACAGGGGGTTCCAGTGATGGTGACGGCATTTGAGGTAAAATGGGAGGGATGGCTCTAACTCAAGGGCTTTTGTGTAGTTTTATGCCTTACCAAGGATCACAGTGCTTCAGTGTGATGTCATAAAGAGTTGAACCAATAGGTTTCACTTTCAAACATAGCAAAAAAGATTATATTTATTAAAAGAACTTCTATTGTTCAAGTACAGTTATCTCCATTATTAAAAGAGTTTACATTATAAAGGACGCATGGACAAAAAGTAAGGCGGGCGGAAATGGGAGGGAGGTGGGGAGCACTGCCGGGGTGGACTGGGATGGGAGTAAAAGACAGAAAACTGTACTTGAACAACAATTAAAATAAAAATAAAAATAAAGAATTCTATCATCTACATTTAAAAAAACGAAACAGCCCTGGCTGGTGTAGCTCAGTGGATTGAGCACGGGCCTGCGAAGCAAAGGATCGTGGTTCGATCCCCAGTCAGGGCACATGCCTGGGTTGCAGGCCAGTTCCCAGCAGGGGACGCACAAGAGGCAACCACACATTGATGATATTTCTCTCCCTAACCCTTCCCCTCTAAAGATAAATAAATAAAATCTTTAAAAAAATAAAAACAAACAAACAAAAAAAAAGAGTTTACATTATGAACAGGCTGCCCTTTAATAAACTCTATGCCTTCTATTTTCTAGTGTCTCCCTTTTTTATCACTCTTGTGTGTTCTTTTCCTCCTGCACTGCTTAACTGGTCTAGTCCTTATGTTAGTTAAAACTATATATAAACACTAAAAAGGGTGCAAGGCAAATTTCTTAGGGATGGAACTATCCTATACCTTAATTGTGATACTGAGAGTAAATGTTTGTGAAAACACATTGCACTGTGCAATATTATTTTGTCCTATGTTCTTTCTAGCCTCTGCTGCCTTGTACTGACTCTGTTGGAGCGCCCTGTGCCAGCATCACTGGAAGAAGGACTCCTCCTGGCTAGTCTTTGAGCACCTGCGCTTGTATCAGGTACTGACAGCTGTGGTCCCTGCTGCGGCTTCCCAGTAGAGAGAGTGTGATATCCGTGTCTGCTGTGTCTTCTTAGGCCCAGTGTTTTGGACACCATGCTCCCTCCTTCCCCCAGCATTTCCAACAGCCCACTGTTTCAGGAAATTCTTGGCTATAATTTCCTCATAGAAGATTAAGCTATGCATTACTTCTTTAAGACTATTCACCTGGACACCCTGGAGGCTTTTTCACCACCATGATGTCATATTGCTCCGGGGCCCTGGTCTTCCTAAGGAGGAAGACTGTAAGAGAGGCTCACAGTCTTCCTAAGACCACACATGAACACCACTGATACTCGCCACCCATGGCTTCACCCAGGAAGGAGCAGACTGGAAAGCCGTTTCTTAGGTGTCCAACTACTTGCAACTATTCTTTTATAGCTTTTCTTTATAAAATGACTCCCTTATAATTGTTCTTTTATCATGAATAATAATTAGAGAGGTCAAAACAGAAGGTTTTGAAAAATACTCTTAAATACCCTATTTTCAATATTTTGAAAATTGAGGTTCAATACTTTTTCTCTTGATGAACGTATGTATTTTAACAGTCATTAAATGATGTATGCGACTTACAGTATCTAGTTCTGTAGCGGATGGATTTTTACAGTTTTACAAGTAGATAGTGAATTAATGTATTTATTATAAAGTTTTGCATTTTTGTATTTTAAATACAAATTATGAGGTATAAGTTGTTTGGGAAACATGTGTTTAAGAGAGCAGAATGTTTTAAATTCATTTTTCTGAAAAATTACTTAGTTCTACTATCTTAAGTATACAACTCACTAAAATTTTGCACATGAGGTACATGTGCAACCAAGTCCATGCTTTTTATTCTGATAAATGTTGTTTGCTTTGCAAACACACAAGTCTGGGGTGTTAGATTAATGAATACAACAATCAAATTAATTGCACATATCTGGAATTTGTGTTCTCTTTTAAAAAATCTGTCAAGAATACAAAGAGTGGCAAAAGTATTTAAATCACTATTATTTTATATCTCATTCAAATGAGAAGGTCTCTTTGTTTTTCTTATGGCGTTTTGTTGCAATGAAGTGAATTTATTCAGGATGTTCAAGTGTTTTGACAATTCTTTGCACGTTCCACCCTTTATCAATACAAAATTACTCATCATTGTCTCTTTCAGTAGTTATTTACTTTGAATTTCATTTCCCCTGGCACTGATATTGCATTGCAACTATTAGGGATAGCGATAGTATGTTCTCATTCACATCATGCATGACAACTATCAGTGGTTAGTGATGTAATGTTTTCATTTGCCTGATGTGTCTTTTACTTTTAAGACTTTGGCCCATAATTCTGTCTTACTTCTTTCTATACGTAGCATGGCATTATATCTATGCATCCTTATACAAGTTTTATTATGAGACCTTTTAATCCACTTATATTTATTATTTTGTTGGATATATTTAATATTTTGCCATTTTATTTTTCCTCCTCAAGTACTTGTTCCAAAGACACCAGTTTTATAAGAAATACTTGGGAGGTTGATGCCCAGCCTTGCCTTCCCTCCCCCGCCTTCCCTCAAGGCACACTATTACAGCAGTGACTTCAGTTTGACTTTGCCACCAACATCGAGGACAAGCTGAGATTCAGAGTGACAGCTGGGCTTTGTGTGGTGGCAGCCTTGTATTGCCCAGGAAACACAGGTATGTGTCTTGTTTGCTTCCAAGACCATGAAAAAAGAAGTACCTGGGAAGTTTACACAGAAAACTGCTACAAACTCACCTCTTTCCCCGACTAGGACTATTATTTAACTGTTTGGGGATGAAGTTTAAACATGACTCTTTCTGAAAACCTCCTCAGGTGACTTAATGTGTAGCCAAGGTTGAAAATCACCTTCTTTTCTGTCTCTGCATTTCCAGCCTTGGCCTTCTCACTGACTCCAAGCTCTGGAATCAATTTCTGCTCATATTGTAACTCATGTGTTTGCTGGCTTTCTACCACAATATCCTCTGAACTATATCTTTCCCAAATTTATTCAGGATTTCCGGCATAGAGATGTCATCTTTTCCTAGTTCCAGCTTTGCTCTCAGTGTCTCTTTTTACACAGCCATTTTGACATTTCAGTGGGAATTTTGAAAAATGTGGGGTAAGCAGACTTAAACACTTCATTCTACAAGATGCCCCAAGGAGAAAACTTTATTAAAATTAAGGTATCAAACTATCAATGCATGGAAAGGAAATTAATCCCTATTATCACACTGAGCTCAAGAACTGAAGCTTATGAGCAAATTCTCACCTTCTCTGAGCTTACCTCTTTCTTAAGCTAAGCTTGCTAAACTAAAACAGACCCTAACCACTGCTTTTCATACCTAGATTTTGTATTTATGTATATTTTTCCCACTCATATATGAAAGTAAAATGGATCTGTATTTTCTCAGCAAACAAGAATAGTCAACAAGATTGACCTAAAATATCAAGTCTAGTAAACATTCCCCCATTCTCATGTTGAGTGCTTTAAAAATTCATTGAACTCTGGCTGGTGTGGCTCAGTGGACTGAGTGCCAACCTGTGAACCAAAGGGTCACCAGTTCGATTCCCAGTCAGGGCGCACGCTTGGCCCCAGTAGGGGGTACACAAGAGGCAATTACATACTGATGTTTCTCTCCCTCTCTCCCTCCCTTCCCTTCTCTCTAAAAATAAGCAAATAAAACCTTTTAAAAATTAAAACAAAAAATCATTGAAATCTGTTCTTAGAATTAATGGTGGGAAAACTTCAGCATATCATTTTTTACCTTCTTTATTAGTATTTTTGCCACCTCTAGGAGCTATGCTGAGTCCTTAGTTAAAACAAGGATAAACACTCAAGTGAGGCTGATGTGATCATTTAGTACAACATATTAATTGGTTTATTGATGAAGGAAGGATATTTGCCAGTTGATGAGTTATACTTCGATATTTGAAAGCCCAGATTCAACCTGAATAGGTGCAGCTCTTCCAAAATAAGGCATGGTATTGTCAACACTAAAGCTCTCAGAATTTGAAGTAAATGAAGCATGACCCGAGCTGTTGGGTCACTAATGGCTGCCCCTTATACGTGATGTTTTACACTTCTCTCCACTACTTCACCTAATAAGGCACAAAATGAATGGGTGGTTAATGTACATCCTTCTGGAGATCTGTGCAGGAAGCACCTAAAAACAGCTATTTATAAACACCTTTGGTCTTCCCAAGTGAAGGTTGCAGCCAATTTATAACAAAATTTCACCTACCTCTCTCAGATGTAAACTTGAGGTTAGCGAGAGATCACACAGTGACAATGACAACTAAAAGGTCTAATAAACAGCTACATGAATGGTTGAAAATATTATAGAACAATCTTTTTTTCTCACCTGGACTCTATAGTTGACAGTATTAAGCTGGGGTTATCAGACTCTTATAATATAAATACCAAGTAGAAGGTTTTTAAAGTCATTAGGTCATCTTTGCTCTATTAATGTTCATTTGGAGTTTATTTTGTCAAAACTTAATTAATGTCATGTTGCATCTTAATGCAATTTTATAAAAGTATATAGATTTATAGATACAGATGGATGTGGATGTAGATTTTTATTGTAACCACGTATTCCATTTTTGTTAAGTTACGTTTAGCACCATTTTCCCCTTAAGTCAACAATATTAAAAAATTCTTAAAATGGAATATGTGGAAATTGAACACAAGTGTTTATATCTGAGCTTTTGAAGATATATTTACATCACAGTTACTGTTATATTTCAGTTTCAGAAGTAAAAGAAAGCTAAGCCATTTAGGGAGGTTATTTTTTATAACCTGAAATTTATTCAGCCTGACCAGTAGCTTGACAACTCCATGAAAGGTAATTAGAAGTCCAGAAAAAATAAAAAGGCTTTCAATAGCTTTTATTTTTTCCTTTTCCAGGCTTCTAGAACCATGTGACAACTGAATGTCAAGGAAGAGAAAAAAATACACACACAGCAGGTTGCAGACAGTCTTCATGGAACTGAGAAAGGGGTGTTTCAAGCCGATTGTCTGTTTTATATGATTGCCTCTAACACCTCAGAAATTTAGATTCGATGTTACAGAAAAATGACATGAGGTACCTTATTTCCAATTTAATTTTAGTCTTGCATTCCACTTTCTCTTAAAGATTGATTCAATACTTCATGAAAATAACAGTACCATTAGCTGCCGAAGTACTTGGCTTATGATGTCAGTAACCTGGGTTGAGCAACCGAGCAATTTTTTTATTTCCCCTCCTTAACCTATCTTATGGTTTACTTGCAGTTATAATGGATTTTTTTTCTCTCTTTTTCTTTGTCTATCAAAGAAAGTTCTCATGGAAACGAAGACCTCTACCTCCAACACGAGAGGCTAAAAATCCACCAAACACTGACCTTTGTGTGTTAGTGTGTCAGGCAAGAGACCGGAAGAGATGACTTGGGCGTAAATATTGAATCTGATTCAGCAGCTAAAACAGCTTTGGTGGACTATTTAGAATTTGGCAGTGGGCTGATTTCAAGAGACAGTGGTCATCATGGAATCCATGAGAGTTTCCGAGAACCAGTAATGGTGATAGTGCACACACCCAGGCGGCTCCTATGGCATGGCCTGAGTTTGATATTCCAGCCCTCGAGCTAGGGTGACTGCTTGGCACAGTCTGCCCAAAACAGAGGGTTTCAAGGGATATGAGACTTTCGAGGCAGAAACTGGGAGAGTCCAGGCAAACCAGGGTGAGTTTGTTACCCAACATCTAGCTTCTCCAGTTTCTTTCTCAATATTTGAGGTATGTTCTTCCCAGGGATTCTGTGACCTGCTTCAAAAGCCCTTCCCTGTTAAAATTAGCAGGGATCTGTTTTTGATTTCTGCATTACCGGCCCCTGACTGGTATAGAAATTGGCACAGGACAAGGGTTGTAGGCAAGAAACCTGCAGGGAAATCAGATAATCTGGTATCGGTTATCTGGCTAAGTGAAAATTCATTCACTATTCAGAAAAGAGGTATTAGGTGCAACAGAAAGTTTCCTTTTCACTGGTAATAGCCTGGAATTAAGCACTCATTGCATGTTGGTTTGGGGGAAGGTGAATTGCTGCTTCTATAAAAAAAAGTAAGAAGGTCAAGAAACTTTGAAGATTGGCTGCTGTGTGTACTCTGCAGGCTGAGAAAGACAATGACTTGCTCCAAGCCATGATACTTGGTAAGATAATAATTACTAAAACCTGGGAATTTTTCAAGGCTATGATAGAGAAATTCTAAGTTTTAGCAACCACACGGCTAAGATAATGAAAATCTAAGTGCAAAGTTCGAGACTGTGTGTCGTTGCATTCTAAAATGGGTCCAAGTCTCTCTTGCCATCTTTTGTGAAAGTTGGTAGAAAAGGGTGGGGTCCTGAAATGGAGACTGAGCTGCAGGGAAAAAGGCAGGGAGTGCGGAATACACCCATGTTCTATCATCACCAGATGGCTTTGTCACTCAAAAACCTCAGCCTTCCGTGAAGATGTTACTACTTCCTCAGCTGATGGAGTCATGCTCCAATAAGAATAGAATTTTCCTCATGACCACTCCTCCCCGCTGCTACTCCTTCATCTCTATTTCTATAAGTAGAAACAGCTCCCAGTTTATCCTGAAAACAAAAGTATACATAACAAAAAAATTAGGGACTTTGTTCATTTAATTTGAAATATTCTGGTGAATATTGACAGATAGAGCCTAAGAGCACTTGATGCAGGAGAAAAGAATGTAATTTTTAGATCAAGTTGACTTGAGTGCTGAGGGTGCACTTAGCTGAAATTCTAGATCCCACGTGTTGGTTCATTTAGCAGCTAAAACCTGGACTCCCTAGTACCCTGTGACATCAATAAAGTGACAAAAACCATTTGAAAGATAATAGAGGAAGAAATCAAAAGACTATGCTAGATGAGAATGATGAGTGAACTTTCATTGTTTATCCATCATTCACTCAATCAAATTATGGTCCTATGAAAGACCACGAAGGTACCCTCTACACCAAGTCCTTATGAAACACATTGGTGAGAACAGTGCAGACATTTCTAAAAATTATTGTAGTAGCAGGAAGAAGGAGGAAAGGTAGAAGTGGTCTCCTTGCCATAATAAGAATGAGAGGACAATGAAGTTGCAGAAGCCACAGAGTGGTAAAACTTTTAAGGTAAGTTGAGGGTCAGGCCAGCAGAGATATCAGGGTACCATAATAATGTGAATGGTGGGGGCTGCAGAGCTATTTGACAGCGTGTGAGTGATCACAAGAGCTGTAGGGCAAAGATATACGGGTGCCTCAATGAGATCTTACTGGATTTCTATATCCAACTATTGTAGAGACTTGTGGCACCTTGTGCAATTTCTATTCTTAAACTACTCCATGGAATCACAGACCCTTAAATAAAGAAGAAACCTGATGAAAATGTAACTGCTATAATTGGAAATAGTGATAGTTCTATAAACCTTTTATAAGGAAGAAGTTGGAGAAATATTCATGAATCTATGGGATTTTTTTCCTGCCTATGACTCAGAGCTTCTATTAATTCCTGGGTAGGTAGGAAACCACTGTGGTCCAGAATACAGCTTATAAGCAGTAGAAATTAATGGCACTTGTTAATATTTGTCTATATAATAATAGACCCTGTAAAACTTCAGAAATGTCGCACGCCACTTTCCCAGTTTTGAGTGAATAGTTGAAATACGTCCTTGGCTACTGCAAGGCTCCTACTTGAGCTTCCGGGGACAGAGGCTGTTTGGATACAAAAGACCATATAGAAGTCTGCAGAACTTCCTTTACATGTCAACATAAAGAAGAATAATTGCATTCCTAGTGGAACCACAGACATTACTGCTATTATCAAAGATGTGAAATTTGCAAAGATTTGCAAAGTGATTCTGGTCACATCTCTTCTGGCTCTCCAACTCAGCTAGTGCAGAAGTAGGTTTTGGAGACAAGCAGGAGACTATCAATGGACATAATCAAATAAAGACTTCAATTGTAGCTGATGCTGCAAATAAGTAAGACCTCGATAGCTGCCATGCACTTATCGATCTGAGGTGTGCTCTTTTCTCTATGTCTACTTTGCTGTCATTTTGAAGAAACATACACTTTCATTGTTTTGCCTCAGGATTGTCTCAGCCTTCTTGCTCTAAGGAATCATTTAGGTGGAAGAGAATCTGCCCCCTGTATAATCCCTAGAACTGCCTACAGGTCCACATCATTGAAATGGATTTGGAGAACAAGAAGAAGCAGAAATCCTAAATACATTCAAGAGGGTGAGAAATAAAATTCATGAACATAATGGAACTTGCTGTCTCTGAAATTTCTGAGGATCAGTTGATCTGTGATGTCAGATCATCAACTGGGAGGTAGAGAACTCATTAGGTACAGAGCTACATCTTGTAGTTCTTATTGTTACGTAATGACCCTCTTGATTTTGAAGCCAACAGATACCATTTTGGGGTGGGCAGTTGTTACATTTACCAGGTAACCAAAATGATGTCAACTGTGGGGGTCACTCAGGACCAGAAAAGCATCTGCAGTAGGTCTTAGCCAAAGTATAAGCAGCTCTTGTCCTTGACCTTTACAAACAAGCCTATATTCTATAACAGATACAAATGCTGAATAAATGCTCTGTGAAGTTTTTAAGATCATGGGGCAAAACCATTCTCTCTTAGGCACACACATTTTTCTTTTGAAACAAAGTTCTATCTCTGGTAGAGGCCCCATATCCTAAGGTATCCATGAACTGGGAGCTCTCCCACCAACCTGGTCAAAGTCCGCATGCCCGTAAACAAAGATAGCACAGGTGACCCTCGAACTATGTGGGTTTGAACTGAGCAGTCCACTCAATATACTGACATTTTTTCCATCAATACATGGCTTTCCATATATTTTGCATCCTCAGATTCAACCAACTGCTAACTGGAAACAGTACTTTTGATCTGAGGTTGGGAATCCACAGATCGACCATTGTATGCATTGTGCCTTACCATTTTATATAAGGGACTTGAGCATCTGTGGATTTGGGTACCTGTGGGGCCTGGAACCAATTCCTCATGGCTATCAAAGGACAACCATAGTTATGTTTTTGGAGTCAGAAGTTATACATGGATTTCCAACTGTATGGGGTTTGGTGCCCTTAACTTCCATGTTGTTCAAGAGTTAACTGGAATGGATTCAACTCCCAAGGAAGATCGCAATGACACCAGTTAATCCCACTACTTATAACCTCACGGGGCATTAAAAAAGACCTGCTGATTGTGGAGAAAAAAACAGTTCTACCATTTGCAGAATAACTAAAGTTGTTTCACATACTGTGGTTTCCGTTGTTTTGTTTTGTCCTTTGCTTTTCCATTTATCTGAATTTAAGGGACAGATAGCACATTTGGGAGGCATACTTTTTACAATCTCTTTAAACTTTTCTGCAACAAATTTCTCTGAAGTCTTCACAAGGTAAAAAAAAAAAAATAACTACCTTTAAAAAATACAAAAGCCCCTTTCCTCCAGAACTGGACGTGGTGTTGGTCATGAAAGACCATCACTTTAGTTTTTTCGTGCCTCTCATAGAAGTATCTAACACGCTCCCCAAACTGTCATGCATAATTTGATACAAACGGGCTATCTGCCTTTTCAGTTTAAACACAGAGCACAACTGGAAAGGCAAAAAAAGTCACCTGCAAGTTATTGTGAAGCGGTCAACGATCTGGAAGCCAGGATAAGGGCAATTAGCTGGGGAGTCCACACTTTATTTTGCCCGAAGAGAAACAAATGAAAAAAACTACATACTGAGTGTATCTGCTTGTTTGTGTGTGTATGTCTCTGCATGTGTATTTATAGTTTCAGCATGATTGTTGCTTTAATTTGCCAAGCTTCAGTTTTCTCTTCCTCCCCCTGAGTAAAACTCAGGTGCCACTGCCAATAGTGTAATACTTATTTAATAAGGAGCGGTGGGTGGCAGGCTTTTTCTAACCTGCTGAATTTCTCTCATTCCTTGCCAGGCACAGCTTTCACCCATTCCATGCACTGAGCTTTGCAGAACAACTGTGAGATGATTTTGCATGCCTCTTATTCCTCAGGTCCCAGTGATTTGTTCAACAAATAAGCAAAAGCCCGGTTATTTGCTGGTAGTGCAAAGACAGTTTCCTCTACTTGGAAATACAGGATTCATCACTTAGATATCAAATCT
>PVKM010009111.1:0-37553 GCA_004027735.1 Carollia perspicillata | reverse complement strand
GTTGCTCTATAGCACAGAGCAATGAGGCTGAGGCTGTGGTGTGAGGCCAGATGGTTGAAGGGCTTAGAGCCGGGAAGTACAGGTTTGGAGGAGGTGGAGCAGGATTGAATGAGATTGATCTGCATCTCAAATAACCAGTTTACCCATTTGAAGTAGAACCTGTGTTAAAGCATTTACACTTTCACACCCAGAAAACACTTAAGTTTGCTATTACTTCAGTGATCTTTGCTTGTTTCCAAAGGAAGTGAGGGGAGAGTTTTTAGGACAAAAAGGACATGGAAAGTTGTAAGAATGTTTTTACTTACGATTATGGGATCATTTCACAGTGTTTCTTACAAAAGTGACAGATAAACAAGATAGATGAGCATTTTGTTTTAGGTTTTGGCTTTGCTTAAAAAATTGGTGAGACCTTCCAAGGAAGAGAAATATGACATGCACATACTGATTTTGCGGCCAGCCTTGTATCTGTCCCTTGGACTGTGTTCTGGCCCTGTTCCCGGCACTCTGAGGCCAGGGAAGTAGCAGGGATAAAAGAAAACATGACTGAGGTTTTGTGAGTGCTGAGTGCATTGTTGGGTGCTAGTGAGGGGTGAGGCAGGGCCATAGCTTTGTCATTGACTAGCAGCTGGGCCATTTGTGCACATGATGCTCTTAGCAGTCTTGCCATGGCAGTCCTGGGTGTCATCTGCAGAGGGAGTTGATTAGTTTGGTGACAATAGCAGCAGCAGCGTTTCCAGGTGGCATAACTACTGGTTTGGGCATAGGCAGATGCAAGGGTGTCCAATGTGCAGCCCATGGGCCACATGCAGCTCAGGATGGCTGTGAATGCAGCCCAACACAAAATCGCAAATTTACTGAAAACATTATAAACTTTATTTTGTTTTCATTAGTGTTTGTGTATTTAATGTGTGGCCCAAGACAACTCTTCTTCCATTGTGGCCCAGAGATACCAAAAAAGTTGAATACCCCTGATGGGAAGTATCACTGCAGTTTGCTGGACCTAAAGAGGAAGAAAATGGAAAACTCAAAGCCACCAGGGCAACAGCTAAGGGGCCTACACTGATAGGCTGACATGTCCTGGTCGCTGTGGGCAGCAGGGATGGCTTAGCCTGTGTTGCTTATTGTATGTATTCGAAATTATATGCATCCAAAAATACCTCAATCTTATTCACACTGAGGTCCACAGTATAATTTTTTCATATGTCAGTCAAAGAGCTACCTATTACTTCTAAAAAATAAATTATTGTTTAAATAAATGTGAAGATTCATGAGTTAAACAATAAATAATTTTCTTATCTGTAACACTTCTCAGAACCTTAAAACGCTAAAATATTCATTGTAAGTATCCAAGAGGCAGATTTAGAATTAGCACTTCCCAAGCTTAACTGACCACTGTAATTCCCCCATCTGTGCTGGTGCATCTTTTTAAGACCAGTGTTCCGAGGAACACTACTTTAGGAAAATGTTCTTTGTATTCATGATGATATGCAAGTATGGATTCATTGTGAAATCATTACGGGAACACAATCAATCACTTTGTCTGTTGTTCCTGTGAAGCTTACATTGGTGACTTACTTTAGTGGGCAGAGAGTAGTGTTATTTAACTGCATGCTCACACACATTTCCCTAGTTTCTTCAAGGCCTTTGTCTCCTGAAAAGAGCATCAGTGTCCATACCATTGGAAAACACTGTGTGTTTGCACACATTGGACCTGAGATTCCTGTTTTTATGGGCTCAGCAGAAGTAGAAAGGGATCTTCAAGTGTGATCGAATCCAGGGAACATCAGAGCTTTCACTGGTTATTTATCATCTGTCATAGCTTGATTGCTGGGGAAGGGATCTGGGTTTTTGGACTTTTAACATATTAGTCCCTTCACTCTTTTTTATGCAATATACTACATTTTAAATGTGTGTTGCGTGTGTGTGTGTGTGTGTGTGTGTGTACCTAAGAAGATATATATATATCTCGGGGGTAGAGTAAATAGAGATAAAGTTTACCTCAGTCCTACCCTCAATGCCTCAGTCTCATTCTCCCTCTCCAATCTCAGAGGTAACTATTGTCAGAAACTTACTGAGAACCCTTCTCTTTTATACTTTTCCGTATAAATATGTATCCATAACATCTATACATATATGTAAAGCATATATAGATGTAAGTTCTATATATACATAAATAGTATAACATATTTATGCATATTTATTTTCTAATAATTTACATAAGTACATACTAGATTAGTGTGTTTGCATAGCTGTATAACATTTTATCTTGGATATGATGTATTGCTTTCAGACATGAAATTTGTTCATAGTCTTTTCTCCCCCAATTACAAGGATTGCTTTAATAAAGCTTTTTTCCATGTGTGTGAACTTCTTGAGAGTTTCTTGAGGTTATACTTCCAAGATTGTTGTCACTAGGGTATGGTTATGGGGTAAATTTACATTTTCCCTAGATACTGCTGACTGCATCCCAAGATGGCTTTAACAAGTTTTATTCCCTGTGGTCAAATCTGAGAGTAGCATTTCCCCTAAATTCTTGCCAATACTTCATTAGATTAAAAGACTTTGCTAGTGTGATGGAAGGAGATCACTGTTATTTTAATTTGTATTTCTCTGACACAAAGAGAATTAGCATATGTTCACATTTGTATTTTGAATTAGTGGTTTGGGAGTTGCTTGTTTTTATATTTTGCCCATTTTATTGTTTTGATTTTTGTTTTTCTCATTGATTAGCTGATGTTCCTTATATAGTCAGGATATTACTTCTTCTATGGATAATACATTGGAAAAATCTTTCATTTTTTGGAAAATATTTTAACTTTATAATTAAAACTAGAGACGTTTATTTACAATTTAGAGTTAAATGTTCTTAGTGTACTCTGCTTACTTCTGTCATCTATATATTTTCCAAAATTTTAGAAACTTCTCACATTTAGATATTTAATGTACCTGAGACTGATTTTTGTTTATGTTGTAAAATAGTAAATCTTTTCCTGTTGAGGGCTACTTTTTAAAAAAATTTAATCTTTATTGTATTTTTTCTGTTACCATTTAGTCATCTTATACCCCCCTCCCCCAAGCAATCACCACGTTGTTGTCCATGTCCCTGAGTCTTTTTTCATTTTGATTCAATCCCTCTACCCCCTAACCTACCTCCAATGGAATACTAGGGTATGCAATACTTTCAGAATACATGGAATACTTTTTTACTTGGCTGTGAAAATGAAAATTTTACCCCTTTCCTACAGTATGGATGGACCTGGAGAATATTATACTAAGTGAAATAAGCCAGGCAGAGAAAAACAAATACCACATGATTTCACTCATATGTGGAATCTAATGAACAAACTGAACTAATGAGGAAAATGGGAAGAAATTCATAGAAGGGGGGTTACTTTTGCTCACATAATTTATTACAAACTCCATATATTCTTCACCAGTTCACGTACCCCATGTAATGTACCATGTTCTAGATTTATGGGCTAGTGTCTGGGCTCTCTCTTCTAGCCCATTGATTTATTTGACAATTATGGCATCAACACTGTACCATCTTAATTAGTAGAGCTTCATGTTTAGTAGGCAAGTACCTTTTCTTTTTAAAATTGTTTTAGCTATATTTTTACTTTATATACGAAGTTTATAATCAGTGCATTCTATGAAAATGTCATTGCAATTTTATTGGTAGTTGCATTAAATTTTAGATCATTTTTGAGAGAAGCTGTTTTTACCATGCTGAGTTTTTCCAGTCCCCCAGGTCTCTATGACTTTCAAAGAGTTTCATCATTTTATCCAAATTTGTCTCATACATTTTTTGTAAGCATTTTTAATAGACTAAATAAATGTTGCTGTGTAAATAGGATCTTTTTATTTTTGCTTTTTCTTAACCAAATATCTCTAGCATAAACAAACCCTATTGATTTTCTTAATAATACAATTTACATACATTAAAACACATGCACATAAAATAGCAATGTATATTGTATAAATATATTCATATAAAGATATATGTGTATATATATTTTGCATAAATGGTTGTACTTGGGAAGATAGAAAAGGAGAAGTAGGGTATAAGATAAAGAAGGATAGATAAGTAATAAATAAAGCAAGTAAACCTACATTCTGTATCTCAATCTCTTGGGTTAATTAGAAACTGTGGTAACAAAAGATGGAATCACCAACAAGCCATTATTGGTATATTTAATAATGAGGGCATAATGGATATAGGCAGCTGCCCCAAGGCCATAAGGTGGCTACCCTTAGCACAAACTGGAACTTGACCACTGGTCATCTCTCTATGATACTTATTTCTACAAGGAATATCGTAGTCAAAGGTCTAATTGTTGGTTTGTTCTTCTTTCCTGTTGATAGCCAAGACTATTTCCACTTCTCTTCTAGTTAGGGGGAAGGCTTGTGTCCCTGAGGGGGTGGACTTCTCGGTGACTGCACTAATTGTGGGTTGTCCCTTCAGACCCAGGAGCTCAGAAGTAGCAATGTGGATGGGAGCCAGATGCGGCTTTTTCCTTGGCCATATGCACACAGTTGGTCTCATTGCCTCAGAACTTCCTCAATTATTTCTAAAGAAAAATAGAATGTTTTCAATGAATACTGGTACATTCTATTTATTTTCCTAACACTATTGATTTTTGAGTATTGATCTTGTGTCTAGAAACCTTACTAAACTCTCTCACTGATTTTCATAATTTTTTTTCTTTTGGAAGGTTCTTTGGAAAATTATCTAAATAATGACAATATTTAAAGTCTTCCTGTCTTAGAGACCAGCATTTGTCATCTAATATCCTTTTTTATTTCCCTTGAAGACATCCCTGCATTTTACCTGGGTGTATGGCTATGTACAGGATAAAGCCTACATTTCTCAGGCTCTTATATTTTAGTGTGGCCACTAGATTAAGTCTTAATCATGGCATGGGGTATAACCAAAAAGAGATGGATGCAGCTTCAGGGAAGTGTATTTAAAGGGAAAATAAAGTGTCTTACCACCTCTTCCCTGTATGGAGCACAGAAGTGATAGCCATAGTGCTGGGGCATTCATCCTCAGCCATGCAGTGAAAACTCCATATTGAGGATGGCAGAATAGTAAGGAACAGATTCTGAATCCCTGATGTTTCAGAATCAAGCTACTGAGGTTTGCAAAAGAGGAATAATTAGAAACAAAACAAAACAAAGTTACCATCTTGATTCTTTGGGTTTTCTGTTTCTTACAACAAAACCTATTCTTTCCAACACTTGCATTTCTTTTCCTTTGTCTTGTTTCTGGTTTTGGCTATGTCCTTCAGCATCATGTTTCATAGTTAGGCCAGCCTTAATATATTCCTGAATTTAATGAGAATCTACCTAAAGTATCATTATATATATGATGTTTGTTATATGGCTTTAGAAGTTGATCTTTAATAACTTTGGGAGATACCATCCTAGTCTTAGTTTTCTAGGAGTTTTAAGGTATCATGTATAGGAGTTAAAATTTTCAAATGCTTCATTTTTCTCTTAGCATTTGCTGACATAACCCATTTGCCTTTTTTCCCTTTAATCTCTTAATGCAGTAAGGTACATTGATAAATATCCAAATGTAAAATTATCCTGTCATTCTTAGATAAATTCTCTATGGTAATGATGAGTTTTTATTGAAAAAATTACTTCAGATTCTAATTTTCTAACATTTTATTTAAGAAATTATGCACATGTATTCATTTCATATTTTTCTTTCACTTCTAGCTATATTATCAAGATTGATCAATATAAGTTATTTAATTTTTCTTCAGGAATATTTTATATATGAAAGAGATCATCGATCCTTGGAAATTTGGTAAAATAAACCACAAAGGTGTTTGGTTTAGTAGAAGGAAATTTTCGAGCACCACATCAATGCCTGTAGTTATTGATCTGTTTGGGTATAAATTTTGTCTTAGACAAATTTTCTCTGCCCCTCCAGTTCTCTGGTTCTCTGTCTAGATAGGCAGATAGACATAGAATATAACTCTAGAAAAATCTTTTATTGTTTTTTGATTTTTCATATTTATTAGTTTTATTTTTATTGTGTATCTTAATACTTTTTTAAATCTCTGAAATATATTTGTAATTATTTAAGTGGTTACATATGAAGTGAAATTATTCTATTGAATAGTCATTATCTATTGGGGAAGGGAAATTTGCTATATTATGATTCTCCAATTTTCAGTTTAAAAGTTAAATATTGATAATTCCTTGGAGGAAAATATAATCAGCATTACAAAAAAACAGTGACAATCTGGCTGTAGTATATTGTGAATTGCCATGCATTTTAAAGGGAATATTATTAACGAAGAAGAAACCCAAAGTTCATAGCATGGGTTAGGGTGTCACATGGTATATCAGAAACCCTTCACAGGTATGCTATCTGATGCTAATCAATATGAAAATATATTTTTGCTAATATTTGTGAGGGGGCTCCACCTGCTGGACCCCCCTGGCTGCCATGGATGAGAATAAGTCTACCAAGACATGATCTGCTTGGGGAGGAAAAGTGGCTAATCTCTCAAAAGAGAAGGGCCAGGAACCTATTCCTCCATGGGCTAATAAAAGTGTTTAATTTGCATAGGAATACAGGGTGTATACGTAAAGTTCATCCATCATTGTCAGGCAGAAATGATTAAACAATGGATAATATTTAAAAATTTCTGAGGGCTTATTCTGAGTCAGGGTCAGATGGTTAAAAGGCATAAAACTTTGGGGAATAAACTCACTTCATGCTTGGACCCTTATCATTTAAATTGAGGATATTAGCAAAGTAGGTTTCATAGGATTTTATGCATTCTTTCTTAGGCCTGATCACCCTAGGGAACCCAACCTTTCCAGAACAGGGCCACACCCACCTCCGACATTGTTTCAGGCTTAAGTCCGGTGAGGGGCAGGGGTGGGGGGCGGGTGTGTGGAGTAAGGCTGCCAAGAGATTAGAAGACTTCTTGCAGAAAAATGAGAACTCAGGCTATGTCAAAGCTGAGCAGCAAGCATCCATTACCCCCTTTTTCTATAGCCCCCAAAGTCCTTCTCTGAGGGCCCCTTTGTGACCGTGCCTGTCTTAGGTCATCCCTCCCTTGAGGCATCTTACCTGTTATTGGCTAACTGATCATTCACTGGGAGCCAAGCAGGGTGAAATAAAGTGGACAGAGGTAGTGCTCCTGCCAGGGAGATAAACTTTGTCTCCTTAGTGGCTTAGGGTCTCAGGGTCTCTTACTCAGCCTTAGCCATGGAGGGTTACAGCTTCTGAAATCAGGCAGGGTGGTTCCCAACAAATATTGTCCTGGCACTGTCCATTAGAAGGATCACTGAAATGACTTAGTCAGGGGATAAGTTACAGTGCTGGCCACAACCTCTTTTACATAACAAGTAAGAAACACAGTGTATTGGCAAGAGGGATGCTATACATACTGAAGTATGGGCCCGGCTATTAAAGGCTGAAACAGTCTCCCAACTGGCACTCCATCTCCATGCTTATTCCTTGCTCCCACTGTACATTTTTCAAAGACCAAGTCAATTGGCCTTTCTAAAGCCTAGGTCAGGTCATGTTCCTCTCCTGTTTAAAATTTTCCAATGACTTCACTTTGCATCCAGAAGAAAATCAAACTCCTATCATAGCCTAAAAAGACCACAATACTTGCCACTGCCTACCTCACTGACCTCAGCCTTTCTGTATTCCATCTTATTCACTATTCCTGGCACAGCGGCCTTCTCATTGTTCTGGAAGGATGGCAAGCCCATTCCTTTCTCAGGCCTAGTTCTCGCTGTTCCTTTGGCAGAGAGCATTGTTCACACTTACTCTTCACAATGACTCATGCCTGGCTTCCTTACTTAAATGGGACGTTTCCAGAAATATTTTCCCTCTTTCCCACATAGGCCCCTGTGTTCTCTGTATCTCATTACTGTATGTGTGATGGAAAGACAGCAACAAACAGGTGGAGGTGGTACATTTTCTTTAGTGGTGACAGGGCATTTTAAGGACACAAGCACAACCTGTTGTCAGATGTGTGTTGGGCTTTTCAGGACCCCTGAGTTTACATTTGCATGTGCAAAGTGAATACTGCCACCTCTGTAAACAGTAAGGATGGTCTGCCCTGACACTTGATGACTTTCTTTTTAGTACTTTCAATTGCTTGAAATAATATTTTCTTGGTTTTCTTTTTCACATATTGTCACTCCACACTAACATGTAAGCTTTTTGAGGTCTGAGAGCCTTATCCACTATGTAACCCACACACCCAGACTGTGTCTATGAGATGTTCAATAGGTACCTGTCATCCACTGATCCACTGAACAGCTTGATCACCACTGCCTCCCAGTTTGCTCATTCGTCCAAAAGTCTGTTTGAGTTTTCAAACCAAATATAAGTTTTTCTTTTTTTGAAACCTTATACCTACCCTTTAATGACCTTATGGCCTTCCCACGTTCTCACTGTCCCTGTTAATTTCCTGTCCTCTGCACTACAGAGTAAACTGATACATGGCAAGGACAATGTCATACTCATCTTATCGCCCCTATTACGTTTGGCGCAATTCCTTCGACAACTTTGTGTCAGCACGTTCACTTATCAAATGACAATAGTACTCTTTTTCTATTACTTTAACTTTTAAACTTTGAGTTTTTGAGTTATATCGTCCTGTGTTAAATGGAAGCAACAGTTTTTCCTTTTAAACTGTAATTGTTTCTGATCTGGCCTCATTCCTTATGTTTTCTTTGCCCAGACGTACTCGGCTGAGGAATTGCAAGCTGGCAGCTCACATTCTAAACACAGCCTGCAGATATGTTTTATTTGGCTCTCACGATGTTTTAAACTTTTGAATGAGTTGCTACCAATTAAAACGTAGATTTCACAAAATGTTTTGGACTTTTGGGTTTTCTGTAAAATACGGCAATTTGGCAGCCCTCGGTTGACATACCTCATGACAACACATGCTGAAAACGCACGTGTGCTCTGTCTGGTTCGCTGTCATCTCCTCTGGTCTTTATTCATTTGTACTCCTTACATACTGGAGTTTCACATGCCGGGTGTATCCTGTTTCTACAATGCCTAGGTGATTTTCATTAGTGATGATCCAATAGTAAATATCTAAAGAGACTTGCAATCCCACCCAGCCCCGTTTGACTCCAAAGTCTGAAGTGCTTCCTTTGTCTACCACATTTGACTACATATAGAAACATGTATATGAAAGCAGGCATATAGAAACAGGCTTTAGAAGAAAAGGAGGATTGTATTACAGTGCCCTCCCTGCCCCCCATACACCAAAGTTTCCATTTGTTAGGAGCAGTGAGAAGAGGTAGAGTGGAATTCAGATTAGAAGTTGGAATGCTTGGTTTCTACTATCACAGATTTCTTTGTGATCATTTTACCTCTTCGGGCTGTAGTTCCTCCTCTATAAAATGGAAATGATTTGTTGTCGATTCCTAAGGTTCCTTCTAGCTCTTATTATCCTATACTTTTTTTTGAAAAAAAATTAAATGGTTTCTTTATATGTTGATTTCAGTTGTTGACTTTGACATACATAGAGCTGACAAGTCTCTGTTGATATTTGTTCACAGAGTGATGTCTTTTCTATGTTGTGTATATCTGTTTGATGCTTATCTTGCATGGAGGTAAATTCTAATTAAATTGAATGCTATTGTTCAAATAACTCCCCCGGAGATTACATTTGAGACAGTTGAGCTGTGTGGTTACATTTTCCTTGACACACATTTAGATTTCTAAATAAAAGGGGAGAGTCATACAAAAATGTATTTTGGCCGAAAACAAAAGAAGGTGATGAATTATGCATCATTCCCTCCCTCTGTAGTTGGCATATCTTAGAACATAGATCACTTGGCCTGTGCCCAAGGGTGTTCTGGCCTTTCAATGAACTTAAGCCATCTGAACTCCTTTTTGAAGCATTTGTTCAAACCCACCCTCCCACATGTGAATCCATGTTACACATGAGTGAATGAGTGAGTAGTGTCTTTATATCAGAAGCAAAGAGAAGTTAAGTCACAGCGTGGCCAGCAGAAATCCTCCTTGTTTCTTAGGCAAGTCTGTCCTTAACAAGAAATATAAATGAGGCACTCCAAGCTGACCATGAAAAGAAATCCAACACAGCTTCATATTTTCTTTTTAATTAATGAGATGGTCAGAGATATTGTCTTCTAGCTAGTGTGAAGTGATATATGCCCAAATATTAAACACCAAAAAATGTAGGTATGATCCTATAGTTTCAACAGCTGGGATAAAGGGTTTCTTTATGACCTGAAAATGGATGCTAGAAGAAATATTATGTTTTCACTGATGTGAGGCATGGAAATTAGTGCTCACCTACTATTTATGAAAAACTCTTTTTGTTAAAAACTCTGGAGCTTGTTTCCTGAGAAAGATATTTGTAGCTATAATTAAGAAATCTGTTTAAACTGTGCTGATAATTATCCTAATTGGTGTGAAAATCTGATTGAATACTTTGAAGGGTGAATTACCCCAGATGAGTTCAGAAGCTGAAGTAGGTACATAGGTTTTCAAAAATAAAGACCCTGCTTGCTTTAAGTAGGTCACATTTAGAAGTGCTCTTTGTGTGTCTCTATCTTAATTTGGGCAACTGGGTGGCCTTGCAATATTTATATCCAAGACTATAATAAAATCCAAAATTAAGTCCAGTTGAATTGCTTGAGATGCTTTGATCTGAAAGGTCCTCACTGTGTAGATCCAGACACTAAAAGCTCCCAGAGTCAGAGGGTTAAGAAAATGACCAAGTGAACAGTCCAGTGGGGGGGCTCAAGTGTAGGTCCATCCTCATCTGCATGAGACAAATGTGTAACTTTGGGTACTATTCCAAATGTGTCACAGGAACAAATGTAATGTGTCCTTAAAATGTGTGTTCCCAATGGTAAGCATATCTGGGAAAAGGACCTGAAATTCTCTATTTTTTAAAACATGATCCTTTTGTCACTATTTTAAATTCATTTCAGATTTGATATAATCATTGCACTAATTTGACCAAACAGTACAGATTTCAAGTAGCAGAAAAGAAGACAAATTAAAGAACATCGGAACCAAAGAATAAAGTAGATGCTTTTCCTGGAGAGAAGTAAAAAACTAAGTAAAAATAAATGACCTCAAATAATTTATATTTGCCTTTGGAAATATGTCTTCATTGTATTTTGGCAGCAGACTTACCATCATAACTTAATTTCACTTAAAATAATAATAAATAGGTTTTCATTTCCCATATATACACCTGAAAATGTGTATGGGTAGAGAGAAATAACTTCACATATTGTAGAGGAATGACAAAGGAAGTCTAGTTTGGGGAATTAAAGTTTGCCAAAGAAATATTACAAAGTGAATACTCCAATATAGATAATTAGGGGATATTTGTTTATAGACACTGTCTGTAACACATACCATTACTAAAAAAAGCATACTGTCTTTCAGGTGGCAAATGGCAATGTAACTTTGGGTATATTGTGTAATAATGCCTGGAATTCAATAGATCTATAGGAACAAGAACTTTTCCATGTGGATAGACACTTTATAACAATAAACTCTGAATTACAAGCTATGTGCCTTTAAGCTGGGGAGGGAGGGTGGTGCTGTGAACATGGTGGGTAATTTGTATTTTTTATGACAGTTGTTTTTCAACTCTTTATCTGTTTGCCTATCTTTAAATTTGTAATCATTTAAACTATACCCATCTATCAAACCAAAATAATCGAAACAACAACATTTACAAACTTGGGAAGGAAAAAAGTGAAGAAGGCATTGGTTCTGTTACAGGAAAAACTTGGTTCCTCTTGCTGACGTAGTAAAGAATTACAGATCAGCAAGCCTATTCGTGTGCAGGCAAAGTTTATTAGTGCTGAGTTCTAAATGGTCAGAAAGAGAGAATGGCCAGAGGCTGGGTGGCCAGGGAGCCCCGTGTGGCAAGAGAGCCAAGAGAGTAAGTCCTTTGTTCTAAGGGCTTATATAATTTGCTTGTGGGATGGGGGTGAGGGAGTTACATATTGATTGATGAGTAAAGGTGGTGCCAGCTTCCCCCAGGGAAATGTGACTACACAAACATAGGTATGTGAGGGGGTCTGTTAGCCTGAATCCTTATCTTGCTCCAGACTCCATTTGTTACATGTGACAGAAGGAAGACAATTAACCAAAGTTGCCTTATGGGCTTTTTCTTTGGGTACTGTGGATTCCCTCCCCTTCCCCCTTCCAGGTCTTAGGATGAATACACACTCTCAAGGTTTTCCTTTTCTCAGCTAGTGGAGATATAGGCATATAGACACACAAACTTTCATGGGCTCCCCCACCCCTCCTGCACTATCATAGTTTTGCTTGTGTTGTTCAGAATGCCTGGTAATCTTATCAGACCAGACTCAGGGCTGCTGGGTCGATGGGTGAGACGTGTCTTCCTTTGCTTCCAGCCTCCTGTATTGAGTTCTTTGTTAAATTGTAATGGCAAGGGCCCTGCCTTTATTTCCCCTCTGGCTGCTCATTCATCGCTGCTACATAATAGTTCCATTTTCTTTCTATTAATAACTTTTAATTTTATACAGAGCTTTACAATGTATGTTTATGCACACTACCTTATGTGAGTGACTTTAGACTTTAGCCCAACTCAGAGTGGGCAGGGATGATCCCATCACCTGAAGATAATCTGAACAGATAGTGGATGAGGGGCCTGAGCCACAGTGAGATTAAGTAATTCCCAAGGGTAAAAAGCAGCCCTACAATCTAAAATCTTCCAATTCTAAAACCAGTGTTCTCTGTAGCACTTTTTTGAAAAAAGAGAAAAGAGTTCTTCCTATAACTTGGTAACTCATCATGGGGATGTCATATGCTTCTATTCTGTTTCTTCTCTGGATGCTCTGGGCTAGAATGTTTTCTAACCATACATCCATATAAAGACATTTCATGAATAAACTGGTACCTATGAGCTGGTACCAAATAAACTGGTATCTATGTATGAATATACAGAAATATTGAAAATATATCTAGAGCCTCAGCTGAAGCAAATGGAGTTTAGGAGGCTCCGATGAGGGTAAAATAATAGCATGGTTATAACCTTGGGGTTTTCATGTCCAAGAGATACTCAGGATTTCAAGATCGACTTGTTGTAGGACTACTCCTGAAGAGATCTCTTATTCTGTCTTAATCCCCTACATATCATGGGATTTTGATAATTCATATACATCATAGACTGGGAGAATCAACTATAGAGATGAGAAAACTATGACACTCAGAAAGGAGATGTCCACGTGGCTTACAAAACAGTAAAACCAAAGATTGAAAGTGGGTCCTCTCACTTTCTGCCCAGTGTTTTGGAAGAAACTTTAAGATGACAGTCACATTCCTTATCACCACTGATTAAGCACTCTGTGGGCTCCAAGCATTTGCTAGACATAGTGGAGGCAAAACAGTAAATGTAAAATCAGCCCTGATCTGAAGGAATGTGCACACTGCTTTGGAAAGCAGGACAGACCATTTTAGATAGTTCTATTAGCATTTGGGGCAAGAGGCTTTATTATCCACTCTTGAGAAAAGGCTTTCCAATGTTTCCCAACTAATAGAAAACAACCTAACGTCTCCCACTGTAACTGAGCAGTGTACAGTAGCTGGAACCCTTCAGAGTGACAGTGTGCCATGCCTGCACTACTAATCCTGTAAACCACGCTTAGAAAGGTTAGTGAGTCTCCACTTCTGCCAGTTCGATTCCTCGTCTGTGGACCCTTCTGTTCACTGTCATTGCAGGGCAAGAATCCGATGTTTTCTATAAGCCCAAATCAATTTTAATTCTTTTAAAGTGTTAAAAATAAAGGCTCAGCGATGATGCGAGTGTACAGAAAGCAGGATGACTTGGGCTGTATCAGGTTTGAAAGTTAAACAGTTTTATTTATAGGCCTTTGTTCTGTATGAAATATTAAACTATAAAAGCACAAGGTAAACAGATTTATTTTTAATGTGTGTATGTGACATCCTAGATATCTTATCAAACTTTAGAATGGGCTGAACTAATAGGTTAACTGTACATCTGTTTTCTCTCTGTGTTGAGAAGGCAACCCATAGTAATTCAATTTCAGCAGATGGTTGTAAGAAGACAGAATTACCTTATTTGGATTAATACACATTCATGAAGAGCATGTTACTTTCCAATGAAACTGAGTCATCCCATAAATCCTATCAATAAATGCATTTGGGATTTCTTTAAAATGAACCCAAACAAGTAGTTGGAATATAGACTTCCACCTCCTATTTTTGTGTCTTGGCCCCCCATTTTCCACATTTGATCATTGATAGCCTTTTTGTAGAGACAAAATTTTGTTCTAAAAGATTTAAATATAGATCTGGTTGTTGAGGCTAGAAGAACTGAATCATACTATTGACATTTTCAGGTATCTAACAACCTCCATCAACATGTAAGTTCTAAATCCTAACTAAAGGACTCTTTTTGGAAAATTTCTTCTCTTAGCATGGTTTAAAGAGTAAAACTTTTCCTTTTCCCCTTAATCTTGAAATATTTAAGCCTCAGCTCTTGATCCATGCTTGATAAAGAAGAACTATTGGATTTTTCTAGTTCTGGCTCTGCCTCTCACAGTATGTATAACTTCAGGTGGGAGAACCAGCGCCTGGGAAACCCCATTTTTACAACTTCCTGACGAGGGTCCAGACTGGTCACTGCTGTTAGAGTCTGGATGTCTAGTACCTCATATGCGGTGATAGTCAAGGAGTGGGACAAAATGTCTTACTGTCTTCACATGCATTCTTGCTTTTTTTTTTTCCCCTACTTTTGGGCTGCTTTTCAGGGGAGGAGGTGAGACTCTCACACACACTTACTCTTGGTAGGCTCAGTTAGAGTCTTAGAAGAAATCACACATTCGTCTTCTATTTCCTAAACAAGATTCTTTCATGGAGTATAAGGAAAGATA
The DNA here is from genome assembly GCA_004027735.1 of Carollia perspicillata. Lineage (NCBI taxonomy): Eukaryota > Metazoa > Chordata > Mammalia > Chiroptera > Phyllostomidae > Carollia > Carollia perspicillata. Next base: position 22,634 of record PVKM010009111.1, on the reverse strand, counting down.
AAGCAGATGAAATCACTCATGAATGCAAGTGGCTTTGTGATTGAAAGGACCCCACAGAAGTTTATAAAATAACTTCGTAACGTGCCGGTCCTTGTTCATCTTTACCTCATCTATTCTACCTCCCTCCACAGTTAGCCACTGATAGCAAAGAGAAGTTTCTAGATTAATATGAACCTACTTTGTACATGGCACAATTTTCCAGTTCCCACAATTCAAGAGAGGTTTCCAAAATGGTATATATCATTGTTAAAACCATGTATATTAAATTGTGATTTTAAAGCAATCTGTCCTTTAGAAGATCATGATCTAGTATTTCCTATTAAATATATTAAGGAATGTTAAACAATTAGAACTTTGTAGTTCCTTTAAACATCTTTGACAACCAAAACCAAGTATGAAATACTGGAATAACAGTCAAAAACAAAACTTTCTGTGTCCCTTAAAAAACCCCCTAGCACCTTTCATAATGCTGAGAACTCTCTTGACTAGAGATTCCACATGATATTGTTCTGGATAAAGTCTTATAGCTCAGTTTTGTTTCTATAGTTACAGGTGAGAAAGCAGGTTTGACCAATTTAAGTCTAAATGATTTAAAATTAGAGAAATTTACCTAGTGTGAGAGGAGCAATTTGGAGAACTAATAGGATTGGAAAATGTGATTTTGAAGCAACATCAGTAGACATGGAAATAGTTTGCTACCCAGATTGTCGACATAAATGACTCTCAGCTTGATTTGGGTATAGTTTAGGTGAACCTTTCTCATTAGTATGATTATCTTGGGACAAAGAAAGTAATTCTAGTTGGTTTTCCTAAGAACTTGATCTTTATCATAATGTGTCGTACTAATATTGTCCTTTGCCCTGGAATTTGACCCGTCCCTTCTTCTTTTCCTCCTGACTGTCAGGTCTGTTGCTAAAATGGGTAGTTATAAAGTTCTGTGAAAACATAAATATCCCTGTTATCTATTTCTAGGACTTAACTATTGCATTGCAAGAAATCTAATCCTACAATTTTAGGTGGTAATTTACATAGAACAATTTTCTGCTATTGGTTTCAGGGATTATACTAGGCAATGGGGATATGAATTTGCTCCCTGCTGCCTATCCCAAGCCAAGTGAATGACTGTCTTATAGAATTATTAAAGAATTGCATTTCTCCCCATTCTCTTGTTTTATCTCATATAGAGAGACAGAATATAACATTCCTAGCCTCCTCTGCCTCTATGCTCACCCATTTCCAGGGGAACTGAGCACTGTCTGATTAATGAGTTTGGCTGGAGGAAACTGGGCACGCTTGGATCTACTCCGTCCTTTCTTCTTTTTGAGCACCAGCTGCGTACAGGAAGTGTGTGCCCTCCTCCTCTCCAACGAAGGCTCTACCCTTCCTTGGCTGAGTGTGAAGGGAGACCCCTGTCCTACCCAGCAGTGTCTAAGACTAGGTAGATTAGTTTGTCTAATTCCAGGTTCAATATTAAGAAACACTCTCCTCCATTGATACGAGCCACATCAATTAAGCTATCTGAGCAACAATGACACATTTTGCCCTCTCCATCTCTTTCTTTTATTGAATAATTCCATATTTAAATGGAAAATATTTTAATTAGCTCCAAAACCCCTATATAGTTAAATACATATACAGTTATATATGTATATAGTTACATATATATACATATATATGTAACTATATAGCAGTTCTGGAGCTAATTAAAATATCCTTAGTGTGTGTATGTGTGTGTGTATATATATATTTTTTGACCATTTTTTTCTATTCCCAGGTTAATGTTTTGTTAGAGAATAAATAAGCATCAGGATTAAAAAAATTAAAGAGTGAATTAGGTTTACATTTATGTTTTTAATTATAAAAACACACTCGAAACCCTCATTTGAGGTGTTAACTTCCCCTCTTAAAGACAAACAGCCATTTATTTGTTCAATACAGTTGTGAGCAGAGCAGTTCTCAGCACCAGGTTTTTAAGTGTGCCGGTTTCTGTTAGATGTTTGGGGCCATAGTTTAGCTTTAATGTCCTGTGTATAGGGGAAAGCATGGAGGGGGGAGTACATGCAGAGAATAACTAGTCAAGCTCTAAGAGCTTGTCCTCTCATAGATTCCAATCAGATAATCAGTAATTAGAAGGAGGAGATGGAACTGAGATACTTCTCTACAATATGGCTTCATTGAAATCAAATCCATTTTAAGGAATACCAGAGTAGAAAGGAAGAGAGCTGTTAGAGAATCGTGTTGGTATGTATGTCTTCACTTTGATTCAATTCAATAATAGATTTTTTAAATTGTATTTTTACATATCTGTGTAACTTAAGAGACTATTTGTTGAGGAGTGTAGTGTGTCCTTCTGTACTGGCAAGAAGCTAGGGTGCTTGGTTTATACAGTTTTGATTTAATACCTACCATTTCTTAAGAGAGTAGAGGACAGAGATTTGCATATCTTCTGTCCATCTAAGAGGGAGGATAATTTCTAACTCTGGACTCTGAAAGTGTTTAGTTTAATGTTTCTCTCTCTTATGCTGGATTCTCTACTGCAACAGTCAATAGTATTGCAAAATATTAACAAAAACACCTAATTTTAAAATGTTTTTCCTGTAAGCAATGAACTGTTAAAATTTTACAGCTCAAATGCATGAAGTAGGAGCATTTTTTAATCTTGTACTCTAGGGTTTCCACAACTTTTAGGAAAGCACATGTGAAATGTCAATGTTCCTATAGGCAAAACTGAGCCCCATCAACTCAACCCCCCGCAAAACTCCATGGACACCATGGAGTTTTGAATACAGATTTTTGTACTGTCTGTAGGTCAGCTAATATTTAGCACTGTCCCTGGGTAATCACCCTTCTTCTAAAAGACATGTACATTTATTGAAGCCCAGCATGTTCTACACATGTTCAGCCTTCTATTCAATTAAAAGGAAAGTGAGAAACAACAACAACAATAACACAGGACTTGAAAGCATCTAGGAGATCACTAAGTTAGGCAATTCATTTTATATTGGGAAAAAACTGAGAAGTAGGCAATGAATATGACTTGCTCAAATTTGTTAGTGGCCAATCCAGAATTAGGAACTTAGAATTCGGATTCAATTCTGTGTGCTTTTAATCATTACATTCAACAGAAAGGAAAGGCACAGACATTTAGATATGGTTTTGGCCCAGGACAGGAGTTACTTCTCAAAGTTTGTACTTACTACCTTTTGTACATATCTCAGTTTTAGACAGCACTGGGCAAGCCTGAAGTAGTTTTGTTTGAGAATCATCAAATTGTGGGTATAGTTCTTAGCATAGTGCTTGATACATATTAAATTATCACTCCTAGATATCATCATCATTATGATCTTCATCATCTCAGAAACCTGCCAGAAGAAAATATTTGTGATCTTTCGAGGACCTCAATATTCTCGAAGTTGGGATTTGTGCTAGGAACTTGTGTGAGCTTCTCTTGGGCTTTGAACTGTTTCAAAGTGGTAGGATTAAGGTAGGTCGTATTCATGGGCCTGCTTAGGCAAATAGTTTGGTCAGTGATTAGATCTGATTATCTAGTTTCCTGACTCTAGGTCCACCCATTGGCCAGAGTGGAATAATATAAAAATTCTATGATTACTGGAGAGATCTTTTTGGGAAAGTCAGGGTCACGTGATTGTCTCAATTCCTTTTAATCTTATCTCTGTTGTGTGACACAGTTTAGTCCTTTATCTCTGACATTTAATTTGAAGCTTTCTTGCTAGGCTTTCCCTGGGGCTACACTGCTGCTCTGTTTCCCCTCCCCAGGATCAAACTACCACATGGGTTCATGTTATCATGGACAGGACCTGATGGTTGTACTGCCCCAGTCTGAACTTGTAGAGATGATGCTTGTCCTGCCTCACCAAAAAATGACAAGGTTTGCTCAAAGCGAGTTATAGGTCCACATTCTTTTTGACCTTGTGTTTTATCGGTCAGCTTCTCCCTGGGGCTATGATTTCAAAGCTTTTTCTCTCCCCATGGAGATTATTTTCTATCCTGCACAGCAACTACTAGCCTTGTGGTTTTATTCTTCCAGGTGCTGGCTCTTGTACTGTGGCCTTATGCCTTGGCTAGAGACGAAGTCAGTCAATTCAATTTCTTGTAAAAAATCTGATAAAAAGATTGAAGAGTTTGGAGCAAAAGTATGACTAAAATAATTATTCAGCTCTTCCTCAATTAACTTGAAGTCTAGGTCAAAGAGATAACAATAGCTTTGAATTCCACTGTGTAGAAAAATATGAACACACCTGAGAACTGTTACCAGTGAGGATTTGATATTAAGATAGCTTTTGACAACTCAATATAGGAAAGAGATAACGATTGAAGTGATTGGCTAATGGGAACCCACAACCTACCTGGGGATGTAAAGTTGTATTTCTTCTTAGTTTTACCTGGGATGTAGATCAAACATGGACAACTATTTCTCCACTATCTTTCTGCTTTAATTAGTTTGGAAATCAGTTTAAGTAAAATGGTAAAAAACTGACTTTACCAATAAACTTCAATAATGGGACAACTATTTCTCCACTATCTTTCTGCTTTAATTAATTTGGAAATCAGTTTAAGTAAAATGGTAAAAAACTGACTTTACCAATAAACTTCAATAATGATCACTAGAAACACTCCTCCTCCTCCTTTTCTTTTTCCTCCTCCTTAGTGTTGTTCTAAAGCAGTAAGTAGCATAGTGGCTAAGAATCGGTCTTTAGAGTTATACAGGCCTCAGTTTAAATCTATTTTTAAACCAATATAAGGTGTGTGGCTTTGGGTGAATTACTTTACTTCTTTGAGTCTTAGTTCCTTCATCTGTAAAATAAGTACAGTAATACCTGCCTCACAGGATGCTTGTGGCAGTTCAGTGAAGTAACATATGGGAAGTGCTAGGAAGAATACTTTCTTCATAGTGAGTGCTCAACAAGTAACTATTACTGTATAGCGAAGGGTTTGGTATTTCCAAATAGCTATTCAAATGCTTTATTAAACTCCTAGGAAACATGAAATTGTTGTCATCATATCTTGGAATATGCTTCTGTCCTGCCTCTCTGCCCTTTACTGGTGTGTACTCCACATTCCATATGAATTTGAAATTTTTTCATAGGCAAGTTACTCAGAAAAGGAGGAGTAAATCACTGAAGGTGACAGTAAAATACAAGTTGAGAACATCTATTTATGATACTGGAAGCCAATAAAACGATGGCACTCGGAAGAACTGTGGTGGTAAGACACACTAGCATGTATTGTCATCAAGCTGGCACATGCTTGTATTAAATCAAGACCATTTAAGACTTTCTCACTCTTTCACTTGAATCCATACTCAAAGTTTTCCTCAAAATGAAATATATTGATATTTGATCATTGTAGTTTTCCTTTTAATGCACAGAGAGATTAAAAATCTATGTGGAATTAGAAATTGTTCATGATATGTTCCCAAACCATAAACTCTATAGGGGTAAAGATCATGCCAGTGTCTGTCTTGTTTTCCACTGAGTTTTTACTGCATAGCATCATACCTGGTACATAGCAGGTACTAAAAACAATCAAACCGATTGCCTACTTTATACATAATTATTAATATATTTAAGCATTTGTCTATAATTAGGCATTTATTAAATATTTGTTGAAAAGTATAAAGATAAGATGATATTCAGCCAAAGGTTTCTGTCAGATTTGTCTAATAAGACTTCTTTTGTGTGAACCAATTAGACTTAGGCCACTGCTCGGCCTTAAGGAAACAGCATTCAGTTATAATCAGTCTATGTGACTCTTTTCCAAAGGGTATTTCATTTTTAATGAAGAATAGGCCAGTAGTATTTTTTAGACCTGTTCATTAACATTTTAGCTGTTATCTAAAATGTTGATGTATGGTTAAATTAAGGTTGTAGTCTTAAGGGATAAACTAATAATTCTAGAATGTTTCAGTATATATAAAGGACAAGGAAATTTAAATTAGTAATAAGCCAATTGAAATGGAATTATCTTGAAGTCCTTAATGATAATTGTGCAAAGAACAAATGCTAAACATATTTTTATAAAGCTTCAGCATCTTTTTCAATTTATCTAAAATTATTTTTTCGATGGTTAGTCTTAATGTTTTTAACTAAAAAATCTGAAAGAGTAGTAAAATAATAAGATTTTATAACAAAGTAATGAGATTGATTTTTTCCTTTCAATGAACATACTAGAGGATATATTTTTATGTGTATTTGCTTCAAAGTGGTCATTTATTGCAAGGATACAGTCATGTTTAGACTTTGTGTTTGGGATTTGCCTATAGCAATAGGAAAATAGAAGAAAACTTATCATTTTAAAATTATGCTTCACTCTCGATTTTCCTTGTTTATTTTAATAACTTGGCTACAAATAATACTTGGTTGGTAATAAAAATCAAACCAAACTTTCAAGGATGAGAATGTGCTGTTATTACATTAAAATAAGAGTGGTTTATTGATTATTCTTAAAGAATTCTGATGTTGTTTTGAGAGATGGCAGCACCACTGGAAAAAGATGTCTAGCCTCCTGAATGACCACTGCCTTGAAGGTGAAAACACTTGGAGATATGTGTGGTTTTCTTTTTAAAGAAAATCCAGCTTTATTATTTTAGGGTTCTAGCAGAGGAACACAATTAAGGTGAGATCCTTGCCTGAGACACAGGCCCCCTTTATGTAGGAAAGTCCGTGTCAGTGCTACAGACCTCAGAGAAATGCATACACAGTAACAAGAGAAAGAGCCAGCACTATGTAAAATAAATATTGGAAATCAAGTCATTACTGAGAGATTAATCTCAGAACAACTTCATTGTAACTATGGCTTATATATTTTGAATCAACTTGATTTTCCCTGTCGATTTTAGGATGGATATAGTGGGTCAGCATTATAAAACAAAATGGCCACATGACTTTTGTTGAAACATAAAAGAGAAAGTGTTATACAGTGATTTCTGTATAAGATTTACCCATTGAAGAACCAGGACTGAGAGATGTTATTCAGCTTAGTAGGTGCATCATCTCATATGCTTATTTTGGGGTGATTGAGGCACTGGCACATCATCCAGTTTTCTTCCAGATTACAACTTCTGGGTGAGATCATCTACTTACAGTATTTGTACGTTCAAGACTTACCATCCAAGAGACCCAAATTGACACCTTGGCCCGAATCTCCTATAGGTTCCTCAAACTTACCCTGTCATTATCTAACTTCCTCATAGTCCCCTCACACCTGCACCAAAATTTGATTGTCTCTATTTTCTTTGTGCCTCTTAACATTGTGGCCAGCCAAGTTTCAAGGGCTGAACATCACAGTATCTTTCACCCCCACTTTTCTCTCTGCAGACCTATCCAATCAGTCCTAAGCTCTAAAGTCTTTTTCAACCTGCCATTTGCTTTTGTCCCCACTGCCTCGCCTCTGAGAAAGCCCCACTGCTCCAATTGCATCGTCTCTGACTCCAACTATAGCCACGGCAGACTCTTTGCTTTCTTAGTTCCAACCCCCCTTCATATTAATGACCAAATTATTTTTCTAACAAATTTGAGATGTCACTGACATGAAACAAATTTTTCATGTCACAAAAATGAAAAACAAAAACAAGCAAAGAAAAACCCAACCACTTCTGGCTTCTTTTTTATAGAAGAAAAGTCAATATCCTTTACCCAGTGAGCAAAGTTCATTATTGCCTAATCGAAACCTAACATGTCTTCCTACACAACATTCTAAATTCTAGTCACACTTTGATTTTTTACTATTGCTCTAATGCCCTATGCCAGCTCACAAGTCCTCTGCTTTACACAGGCTGTTCTCCTTTCTCAGAGCATCCGTCGTCTCTTCTCATCTCATAGTGCCTGCTTTCCCTTTTACACCAACTCCAAGGGCAAACATGTCCCAGAATCACCCAAGTGGTGGTTTGCTCCTGTTCTGTGCTCTATGGTCCTCACTGCATTGTGATACAATTTTCTGTTTAATTTGTCCATCAGCTGTTATTATTAGTCTTTTTCACTAAACTGTTGAGTTGTATGTAACCCCTGGTACAAAGTATAGGCTCAATAAATGATTACTGAGTAAATCAACAACCAAAAAATCACATTCCTCCCTCCCCAGGAAATATCAACAAATACTTATAAGGGAGCTAAGTAAAAGCCAGGTATTATTCTAGGTTATTTATTTTAACTCATTGCACCAAAGCACTATCAAGTAGATAAAAATTATTCATGTTATAGATCAGGATATTGCAGCACAGAGAGGTTGAATAACTTGCTGAAGGTGCAGAGCTAGTGTCTGAGCACAGAATCTGACACCAGACTCTAGACAAGGGGTTCTTAACAACTACACCTCACCACTTCTTAGTGTATCTGAAAACCAGAACACCAAATTATTTCATTTCTGTGAAATCTTTGCTTTTAGGGAAAACATCAATTACAAGGAAATTGAATAAAGATTTATTTATCAAAAGGCAGTTTGTAGCATATATTTTACAGTGGAAAACAAAATTATTTGTCTACTATGACTACAATATACCATGGTATCAGATACAGTGTGCATTAAAAATTATAAAAATGACCTTTGTATGTTCAGAGTTTTTCTGAGGGAGTATAGCTTCTGTTGTCCACTGTGGTAGGTGTCTAAATGTTGGCTTTATTTTCTGGCCAACAGAAAAACGTTAGTTACAATTAGGAAAAAGAAACCTTGGAGCCATTTTTAGAGCAGTTCAGTTCAAACCTGCAGATGTAAGCTGCGTACCTATTGTTTAGATGCTACTCCAATTAGAAAGACCAGCAAAATACTAAGCCCCACAGAAGGACTGGGGCAAAGAAGCACTGTATGATGGCATGTTGGAACAAGCGCAGTGCATCTGGTCCTGGAAGAGATGCGTTTGGGTTGCATACCCCACGGAGGACCTCTCAGACCCGGAGAAAGCTGGAGCCGCCTGACGTTTACAGATTACTTGTCAGGCACTGTAACCACACAGTATACAACTAATTTAAAACTATGATTTCTTTTTCTGATTTCAAAAGTGATTTCTCTGTGGAAAACTACACATAAAAAAATCAAATAAACAAAACCCAGTCTAAACTCAGGCAAAGAAACTAGTGCTTCCATCCAGTGACTTAATAAAAATAATGTCACTCACGATGTTGTTATCTTAACCACTATTTCATTTTGGTCAGTTTTAGTCCCCTCTTTTCTCTACATTTCTATTTTTATATATTTGCAATTATGATATACAAGCCATTTTGTGCCCTGATGTTTATTTTACATTAAAAGCATTTCTCCAAATTACTACATACTCTTTACTTCATGTCTGCAGTGTTTCACCCAGTAGATAAAATATTTTCATGTTAGATATTTATTGTTTCTATTATGAATGTTGTCATTAATAGTTTTATGTTTATGATTTCTTTTAATATTTTAGATTATTTCCTTAAGTTATGGTTCCTCCAGAATATAAAGTTTGGACTATAGTTGTTCACTGTTGTATCCCTCAGGCCAAGCTCAATGTCTGACATATGGTATGCACTTCCTAAATTTTTGTTGAACAAATGAATGATGAATGAAGAGAAATTATTGGATTAAGTGGCATGACTAAATTTTTATTGCCATTTACAATTTTAATAGTGTGGTATTATTTTAAACCGTCTAGATGCTTTTACAAATCTGATTTCATTTACTTCTAAGAAAAGCACAGTGATAGAGTTGAAGAAACAGTGGTTCTGGGATTGACTGCAGTCATGTGGCTACTGTGGAGCCGTCTCTGTACTTGTGACCTTTGATGCCAACCTTACTGTTCTCTTCATTTTGCTGCATTGGCACTATTCTGAATTTTCTCAAGGGAATGAAGGAGACAAAGACTGGAGGCTTTTTAAATGTTGTTTGTCCAGCTATAGTAAGTGGGAAAGTATAGTTGATTGGCTTGAGCAGAGTTTGCCATTGTGGTTGGTACACCACTCCCATAGAACATACCTGCAGAGTTTGTCCATCTGGCAGATCCCTAACCCCCTGCCCAGACCTATGGAATCAAAATTCCAGGAGATGGGAAGTTCTCCTTATGAGGCTAGACACTGCATCTTAATCGAGCAACCTGTTGTGTCCTTCAAAATGACGTGCTGAAATCCTCACTCCCAGTACCTGTGAATGTGATTTTATTTGGAAATAAGGTCTTCACAGATATAATCAAGTTAAGATGAGGGTGGCCAAAGTTAGGGTGGCCCTTAATCCGATGGCTGATATCTTATTAAATGAGGCAACTCTGGATCCAGAGGAGATAGCGGGGATTGCCATGTGAAGGAAGATACAGAAAACAGAGGAGTAAAACACCCTTTGAACACAGAAACAGGGATTGAGTGATGCATCTACAAGGCAAAGAATGCCACGCATTATTGGCAACCACCAGGAGCTGAGGAGAGGCAAGGAAGGACCCTCCTCTAGAACCTAGAGAGAGAGCATGGCCCTTCCAACACCTTAATTTCAAATGTTTACCTCCAAAACTGTGATAGAATAAGTTTCTGTTTTCAGCTACTTGGTTTATGGTACTTTTTTTCTTTTCTTTCTTTTTTTTTCTTGTGGCAGTCCCAGAAAACAAATACACGTCCCAAGATAGATTTTCTGCATTCTTAAATTTGAGAACCACTTGTTAAATTTTCCTGAATTTAAATCCTAACTTGACAGATTATTAACCAAATACAGTATTTTAAAACCATAAATGATCAAATAAAGGGCCAGACTAAGCTTGTTGTGTCATCAATGGAAATAAAGAGACAAATAAACATGGTAAGTTGGAATAAAGTAAGTTGTATTTTGACACATCTGAACTGCTGCTACCTTTTGAAAAACAGATAAACCAAATCTCTTTCGGTATGATTCACCCTGCTAAAAAGCATTTCTATTAGAGATCTTTAGAAAGAAGAAATCCATCTATCTTGAGGGATATGTCACTATTCACAACAATGATTCAATGTAATTTTGATCCAAAGCCTGCTGTCTTTAATATAGGACTCCAATTTTTAAGCGCTCCCCATTTTAACTCATTTTAATTACTCTTAACTAAGAATAGCTCTTCAGTAATTATTCTACAAAAACTTTTTTAATGTACGACAGGTGGTGTCTAAAATGGTTCCTGATGACCCCACCTCCTGTTATTCACATTTTGTATGGTCTCTTCCTCTCGATTGTGGGCTGGCCTTGCTGACTGGCTTTTAAGGAACAGTATGCACCAAATGCGACGGTGTATAACTTTTGACGTTAGGTTACAAATGACTGTCTTGCTGGCACTCTCTCTGATTCTTTTTGCTTGCTTGCTCTAATGAGGCAAACTGCTTTGCTGTGAGCCACCCTATGCGAGCCCCATGTGGCCAGGACCTGAGAGCTGCCTTCACCCAATGAATGGGCAGCAAGGGATGGAGGCCACCAGTCCAGCAACGCAGGAGGTACTGAGTCCTGTCAATAACCACACATGTATGTTTAGAAGTGTGTTCGCCTCTCTTTGATCCTTGAGATGGCTGTAGCCCAGTTAAAACCTTCATTGTCATCTTTGCGAGCCTGAACCAGAGGACCTACTTAAGCTTTTTATGGAGTTCTAACCCACAAAAACTGTGAGATAATAGATGTTGTCTAAGACAGTAAGGTTTGGGTAATTTTTTATACAGCAATAGAGAGCAAATACAAAAGCTATTAAAATACCTGAGCTTTTTTCCCCTCCATGTTTGGAAATTTAGAGCTGTCGTATTCATATCTACTACGAGGCTAGTTTGTTTTTGTTTTAAATGTGAGTAATTTTATGAATCTCTGCTTAAGAATTAAGGAATGCAAATGTGGTGAACTTTGCCACTTGCTTACCTAGGAACCCAATATTTTTTATGGTGTCTCACTTGGAGGTCATTCTGTCCAACGCCTGCACTTCTCAGATGATGAAACCATCATTAGCTTGCCCATGTAGGGTTGCCAGATTTGGCCAATATAGATGTAAGATACCAAGTTAAATATGAGTTTCAGATATCGAGTGAATCATTTTTAACATAAACAGTAATATTTGGGGAATACTTATGTTAAAATATAATTTGTTGTTGAATTGAAATTAAAATGTAACAGGATGTCTGACATTTCTTATGGCAACCTTACAGCAAACTAACAGAGTCTGCACTGGCATCCAGGAGTCTGGTTTTCAGGCCAGTGTTCTTTCTCCCACAAGATTCTGAGATGCTGATAAAAGTTGTGCTCTAGAAACTCATCCTGTGGTTGTGCATGTTTGAAGTTTTAATGTCATAACCATTACTGAACTGCTTTTGAAAGAGCTCCTGCGTCATTAGCAGACAAAACTGATACTCTTTGACACAATCAATGGGTCCCATTCTGCAAATGAAAGCCCAGCCTGATAGCTTTAATGGCAGGCAGCTGCAGATCCTGATACTCCTATGGTATAGCCAGATGGACTGTTTGTTTCTGATTTGATTGTATTAACATAATGATTTAAATATGCAGACCTATTTTAAAGAGGGACAGTTTGTGGGAAAAAATGAATCAATTTTAAGGCGCTTTATATTCATGTATTTACATATGGAGATCTATAAGCATTAAAGTAAGTGTGTGAAATACATAAATATGCACAGTAAGCATTAAGAAGCCCCTTGCTAACTGGTACTAAGAGGCCTAAGCCTGTATGTGATTGCTCTCTAATTAGAATTTGTGGGGATTTTTCTGTTTATGCTGTTCTTTAACTTTAAATATCTGTTTATTTGTTTAAGCACATTTGCGTAGGTAACTTACCTAAGCTTTCTATTAATAGGTTTATATACAGTATGGTCTTTTAAGAATAACAAGTGCACTGAAAAAACGGACTAGCAGAGTAAAAATAGGAAAGCCCAGTGGTTAACCCAGGAATTTGAATAAACTGTCAGATTTTGTGCCTTGCTTTTCGAGTGCATTTATTCCATCACATACCAAGACCTAGAAACACCTTTATGTTTTATGGCTAAAATAAAACTTATTTTTCAGAAGTTTAACTGATAAACTATCAGTAATTTTGTTTTCTCCAGGGACAAATAGCCAAGCAAAGTGTGAGCAGTTACTTGTGACTCAAATGTTCAGAGTTCTTTTATGTTGAAGGATTTTATTTACATTTCTTCTGCAATTCAGTACTAGGCTAGATACACAGTTTTGATTACATAAATATTTATTTGTGATTGTAAGAAAAATTTATTGATATTAAAATAATTTCCTTACATTTAACAATATATGAATGAATAATGTTCTACTTTTAGGAAAATATTTTCACTTACATTATCTCCTCAAGTCTCCAAAATAACCAGTGAACAGGTTTAGAGAAATGATACCTGCCTAAGGTCGCACCAAAAGAACGTAGCATGCGTGCTTCATCACATAGTTTCTGACTGAAGCCCAAGATTCTTCTCACTGTGCCGCACTGCCTCTAGGTTTCTGATACTGTTCTGTTGGAGACTGTATTTACTTTGCAAAAATAAAACTGGGATTTATTTATTAGCTGCTCTAGAGCCCTGTTTCCTGGAATTTATCATCTCGATCTTTTGAAGTCTGAAAATGACTTATTTAGAAATACTGAAGAAGGTGGAATGGAAATTCACTTCTTTTTCCATTTAAAATTCTCATGGTGATTTCATCTCCATTTAGAGGAGCGTGGCTGTCTGAATATTTTACTGGAGTTCTATTGCAGCTGAATTAGAGTTGTGCCCCATCGCCCTGAGCCAGTGCGCGGAACGTGTCTCCTCAGGTTTTGCGGAATGGCCGGCTGACTGACCCAAGTCTTTCAGGGGAGATTTGAGGAGTGCTGAGGCAGCTGAGAGGAAGTGCAGAAAGCTTGAGTAGTCAGGAAATGAACCCCAAATTAAAAGGATCCGAAATTTAATCTCTACGGAAAATAAGTGCTACACAACAGTCTTTGAATTATCAGGATTCCGATTTTGTTGGTGTAGATAATGGAGACCTGAGTAATTTTTTTTTTTGTCTTTAGTAGGAGCCTAGTACATTAGACATCAATAATCCTACAATTTTATCTTCCATTCTAAAGTAACCATTAGACTTTATAATAGAGGCCCTGAACCTCAGTAATTGATTTTTTCCTTCAGCATATTGAATTGAAGAATCCTATACATTTGAATATCAGGCTTATTTTCATTAACTGCTTTTATGTAGTTGTGTAGCTGCCTGTGTCCACATACTCCTGTTGAGTGAAATGCTCATACAAAGTTGAAATTATAAGAAGAGCATGACTCTGGTGTTTCTCCCTTAATTCATCTCCTTATTAACATCCTCCCTTAATTTTCCCTGGCCCTACCACACACAAACACTCAGACACCTCAATGCCATTTTTGTTATGTGTTTCTCCCTCCAGAGGAACTTGAGACTGAATCTTAGTGATATCCATTCTCCAGTCTCACTAGTATTTTGTATGTGTCATTTAACTTATACTTTTATTTTCTTCTTCTTTTTTGTATTTTTAAAAGCTTCCTTCTTGATGTTTTCAAAATTTATTATTTTTTTAATATTTTTTCTACATTTTTTATTGTTGTTCAAGTACAATTGTCTCCATCTTTCCCCCACTACGCCCCCCAACCCCAGCCATCCCCACCTCCCACCCTCAATCCCACCCCCTGCCTTGGATTTGTCCATGTACTTTATTTGCTAGTATTTTTGACTCCTGAATTCTCAATACACCCTAGAGAAGGCTTATATAGACATTAACATAAAGGTATAAAGAAAGCTTGTCTTTGGATCCATGTGTCTCTGACTCTGAAGATCACAATCTTTATGTCGCAGTGCCTCTTCTCTGTCATATTGTCTCTTATTGTGTATTGATTTCCCGCTCAAGTTGGGACCTTTCCTTCAAACCACTGCAAAATCTATGTCCTTGATATAATCAGAAAATGGCATTTTATTTGTATGTGAAAGGCAGCGACCTCTATCACGGCCTCTCCTGTGTAGGTGAAGAGTTTATGCAGAGAGAGAGAGTGTGTCTACGGGGACTTCTTAGATAAAAATGTGCTCTGAGCACGACTGTGAGAAATCCACCAATACTGCCTTCGATTCCCTCTGGACATCGTTTAGCCCGCACAACCATTTGTCTTGCACTTTCAGCTCACCAGGGTGAAGGCTAAATTTTCAAACGGCAGGTCTCCTTATTTATGAGGGAAATGCAGTCGGGTCCTGCCTGAGGTTCTGATTTAGAGAAAAAAGACTACGAGGGGCTAATCAGGGTTCTACTGCTCATAGTTTCCCGGTGCCCCTTGCACAAGGTGTTTTCTCTGGCAAAATGAAAGTCCCAACCTGAAGCAAACAAGGTTATTTCTAAAGTGATGTATTACGTTTCACAGATTCAGGCCTGAAATGCTTATATGGTGTTTTAGCCACTATAGTAGGTGGTGGGAGGTGAACTGGATTGAAGTAATGTGTGGAGAAAAACCATTTATTAAGAACTGTATTGATGTTTGAACAGCAACTAGAAATATAGGACTCAAGAAAGTGTCTCAGGACCCAAGTCTATTAACAGTATTAAATATATATTTGTACAGTGAATACATTAATAAAAGAAAAAAGTCAAAGGCTTGCTTTAAGAATAGAGTCTAGTGAAAAAAAATTAGGAAAATGAGATTAGAAGCAACTTTTTAACAGTCATTTACTTTATTCAAGCCTTCAGAGAATATATTCTGTAAAAATAAAAGCACCAGGATGTAAGGATAAATAAATATATTTATGGGTTTCTAAAAGCAAACACCCAGCCATTGTTAATATAATGAGAATGGTTTGCATGACATTGATGTAACCTGGCAGCCAAGGAGAGTGGACTGGAATGTGCATGTGTGAACAATAACGACTTTACTGTACTAGTCAGTGGGGGCAAGTAGATGTCATTGAGTGAGAATGTGTACTGTGTGGCTGTCACATTTAAAATGACTGAGCAACTAGAGCAAGAAATTTGCATCAGATTTTGCATTAAGCTTGAACATTCCTCTGTGGAAACTATTCAGATGATTCAGAAGGCCGCAGCTATGGGCAACTGGTGATTGGCAGCTTCATCATAACACAGCCACTCATGCATCACCTTGCTTGTAGAGTGTTTTGGTGAAACATCAAATAACCCAGATGACTCAGTCCCCCTACAGACCAGATTTGGTGCCCAGTGACTTCTGGCTTTTCCCAAAACTAAAATCACCTTTGAAAGGGAAGAGATTTCAGACTGTCAATGAGATTCATGGAAATACAACAGGGCAGGTGATGGCTATTGGGAGAACTGTGTGAGGTCCCAAGGTGCCTACTTTGAAGGGGACCCAGGTGTCATTGTTTTATATACAATGTTTCTTGTATTCTGTATTTTCTTCAATAAATGTTTCTATTTTACATAGCACATGGCTGGATACTTTCTGGACAGATCGCATATATACACTCGCACACGTACACACCCATAAACATATAAAGTTTATATGTAAACATATATAGACCCATTAAAAATCATATACAAACATAATATGTGTATGTGTATAAGTATTTGCATGAGCGTGCATGAAATTTTCTCAGAGAGGGAGAGTGGAGGAGATAAAGAAATTACTAACTTGCTCTGCGTACAACCAACGTTGCATTGTTTCACTGGTTATAATAATACACATTATTTTTAATAAAGAAAAGGAAATAAAAATGAAATTTTAAAGGAAGTCTACACTTTTAGTTGAGATCACTGATGCTTGAAGTTTGAGTGGATTTCCTTCGTATGTTAAGTCTGAAGGCTTGAGTTTTGTTGCAATATTAAAATACCCTGCTGTTTGATAGGGCAATGGATCCGGGGTCAAAAACAGCCTCTCTAAGGCTCAATATCCTTTTCTGGAATCTTAGAAATGTGAAACAGATGCTTTCTGAGATCTCTTTTATCATAAATATTGCTTAAAAAAATAATAAAGACATTGAATGTGTGAACATAGTGATATGCAAAGGGATGGCTCAGGGCCTTCGTCCCCCCCCTCTGCTTCACCTCACACCTCCACCCGCCCCCCATCCACAGTCCATCAGTCCATGTACAAACTGCTTCAAATAGGTTTGTGATCTAATAAAAGCCAATAGGCTTGCTCTATAAACTGAACATCGAGATAATCAGCCTGACCATTCCTTGTTTTCATGTCGCTGTTCTCCAGAACCTTTCCAAAGTAGAAATGCTGGGTCTGCTACCATTGGAACTTGCTCCATAGAATAAACCAGTATGTGTGATTAAGATTGGAATAGATCTTTGTTCATGATGTTTAAAAGACACTGTTTCTTTGCAAATATCTTTGGGAAAGATACACTTTAACCCTTACTATTCACTTATATTGAAGTAGATAAAGTTTGCTGTTTTTCCTTTTTGTTGAATTTGTTGGAGTGACAGTGGTTAACAAAATTATGCAGGTTTTATAAAGTTTTAAAGATCTTTTCATAAGAGCAAGATTTTGAGATGGAAAGGTAGAGAGAAGGAAAGAGGTGTGGAGGGAATGGGAATGGAGTAACCTTGGAAAAGAGAAGCTTCAAGAAAAGTGAGTGCAAGGATGACAGGTACTTCCAGCATTTGTCAGAGGAAAGAATATACTTAGGCAAACAAAAAGCCATTGAGTGTTTCTTGACTTTCATTTTTCTCTCCTACTTCACATCAGATGCATCTATAAATCCTGTCAGTCCTTTCTTCAAATACACCCAGGGTCTAACCACTTTTCACACTATGACTGCTCTCACCTTGGACCAAAACATCATCATTTAGATTATTGCAAAGGCATTCTAAAATTAGTTCTGGCTTCTGTCCCCTTGTGATCTATTTTCAACACAATAACTAGAGGGACTCTTTGAAAACCTAAGGGAGGTCAGACACTCCTCTGCTAAAAACCCCTATTCTAGTGGTTTCCAATTTCACCCAAAATCAGAATCAAGTCATCTACAGAGTCTTATAAGAGATTTTCTACCTTGGCTCCCACTAGACACAACCAGGTAAGCTTTAAATAAATACTCGTATTGGGGGTCTGATCCCTGAAATGTTGATTTCATTGGTTTTATGGTTGGGACACTAATCTTTGCTGAAAGGTCCCCAAGTGATTCTAATGAGCATCCAGGGTTGAGGACCACTGTCCTCCATAATCTACTTTCACTTTTCCTTATTACTCCTCTTATCTCTAGTCTCCCTCTATTTAATAAACCCCAGACACACGAGCCTCCTTGCTTTTTCTCAGACACACCAGGCACACCTCCACCTGTCTTTGTGCTCTCTGACACTCCTTCTAGGGAGTCTCCTTCAGGTTTTCAAAATGTTATGTCCCACACAGGGATCCCTAGAAAATTATGAGTGGAAGAACCTTGATTAGCCTGTAATTTTCCCCCTGGAATCAAACTCCTCAAGCTAGCCCAGATTTCATTTCCCTCATATATGAATGGATTTGACATTTGATAATTTATCTTTCACCCTAGTGAGCTGAAGGTGCAATACAAATGGTTCTGTGATCCAAAGTACTGACAAAAGGAATCAGAGTTAGTTTTCATGTATTTTCTGCATGCTCGCTCATAAAAAGGTTCCCATAGATACACCCATGTAAACTTACTTACACACACAGACAGGGAAGGTATGAACACAGAGACTTTGACCAGAGTTTCTGAGGTCTCTTCCAGCACAGATATTATTAAAAATTAATACTAACACAGAATTACAAACATTAATGATGTGAAAAAAGAATTGGGGAGTAACTTGAAATGATTTAGTCCCTCTATTCCCTGTAATCTATCATCCACTCTCAAATGACTCCAAATAACCACACAACTAAAAAGAATAATTTTTAAAATGATTTAAGTTACAGGAATGATTTTTAGCTGGTGTGCCACAAAAAAATTTATAACATGCAATACCTGACTATTTAGTCAGGGGCACTGACCTCTTTTCCCTTAGATTGTCAGATAAGAAAATGACAGCAGCCAGCACAATATCTGTCCGGTGTGAATGAATTAAAATTATACCTATTTTTTGGTCAGATCAGCAAAAAAATGCATATGTTTTTTGGTGTGCCACAGAATTTTAATAATTAGTGTGCGTGTGCCATGAGATGGAAAGGGTTGAAACGCAGTGAATTACAGCAATGGTCTTGTTGCTCATTGAAAGTTGAAAGCCTCCCAGCTTCACCTGTTAGAACACATTTATGTCTCTGGAGCTCCCTCCATGTAGATGTCTCAGGCTGTGTCTTCTGGATAAGCTTTTGGGATTCTGTTGAATAAATCCATTTGTGTGATTAGGGTTCTATGATTTATTTATGTGGTTTTAAAACACTGTCTTTTAAAAATGCAAATGCTCCTTGGGAAAAGTACAGTTTAAGCCTGACCACTCATTTATATTTCAGTATGTGATGTTTTAAAGAGTGCTTGGTACCTAATGAGAGCTCAAAAAGCATTTGGAAAATAAGTAAATCAATGGGTTAATTCTTGAGTATTTTCTATGAGGCAGATGTGGACTTCATGCTCTGAGAGAGACCAGGTCTCTGGTGGTCATATGGCCAAAAATACACCTACAAAAATGACCCAGTCACAACAGAGGAGCTCGGAGGGATTCTTGGCATGTCCAAGGCGAGGAAGGAGCATTAGCAGTTGATACGGAGAATTCATTTCCTGTGTTATAGCACTGAAGCTGAGAGCTATCCAGCTTTGTGTATGTGGGTGGGTTTGTGTGTGGGTGATGTCAGAAGAATCCACAAAAGAGCTCACCTTCAAACTTACCTATAAATATTTGAAAAACTTGGAGAGGGCCAACACTAGCTCATAAGAATATGAATTAAGTTGAGACAGGGTATGTGGCAGAACAGCTGCAATGAATAAAAGCTATAGGAAATATCAAGAAGACAACCCCCACTGGATTTATGGCTTAAAATGTGCAGAGAGCACCTCCCTTCACCATGGTGACTAATTTCACCAAGTGATAACCCCTAACCTCATTATACACTCATTGTAATGCATTAGTATGCTCAACAACATACCATTTTTGGAAATGGAAAGCCCACATAAGGACACAGAATGGCCCATGGAGCTGCTCTGAGAAATCTCCACTTGTTTCCTGGGACGATCCTGAATAATCCTCCCTACCATTGAATCCCCAATCCTGATTAAATGAACCTCAAAAAAAAAACATATTCTGGTAAAGGGAGGCTTATCTGTCCGTGGAATAGCACATTCTCTTTTTCACTGCTTCACTAGTAAACTCACTTTCACTTTAAACTCTATGCTGGCTTATGTAAGAATTGTTTCCTTTGGGAAGCCAGGAACTCATAGTGGGTTGCAGACTCTTGGGTCCCTGGAGCACTGGAATATCTGCATCAAAGTAAGGTCTTTGTTGAACCTTCTGTTTTCCAGGTTTTCCCATTTAACCTCAGAGGGAAGAGTAGGGCTTGAAGTAGAAAAGAGAGAAGACTCTTTGTTCGTCTCTCTAACTGTTCTTCTGTACAGGCTGTATCTGTGGTAAAGGAGAAGCTTAGGCTTTAATTGACATTTGAACTTTTCATTTATTAGTGAAATAAAATGATTTTTTTTTTGTATTTTAAAGTGACTCTAGGATTTTGTTTTTATTTGAGTATCCAGAAAAGGTAGCAGGGACTGCCCACATTTTCATCTGGAGGCAGTGGAAATACTAATCCACCAGAATAAATTTGAAGACAGAGTGGGAGATAAAAATGAAGTTGTTTATAATTCTGTCCCATGAGTCATGCTTGTTATGTATGTCTACTTCACAGCTCTGCTCTGATTAGTACGTTATTGGTTCGCATGTCAGTCTGAAGATATTTCTGTAGCAAGTCAAGCACAGTTTTAGTTGGTACTGAAATTTCACACAAACGTTATTTTTATGTCAGTATGAAATTGTTAAAGTGGATTAAATTTTTTCCAGTCTTTTTAAAGAGAGCCTTTCAAGAAAGTCTTGCTCTGGGATGGTCAAAAGATTAAAGTAAATCCAATTCCTGTCAGAAGGACGATCTACCAGTACCAGACTCAAGGCTCATTTTGAAAAATCTCTCACATTCACACCAAGAATACCTTGTGCTGATTTGACCTGCGGAGATGACCAGATAGTTATAAAGGAATGACTTATAATGGGCTTTATTTTTTTCACAGTGTCCTGAAATCATTCTCTTTAAATTTAGGGCAACATAACTTGACATTTGTCTAACAGCGATACAATTTCAGTCCTTAACGATGGTCATCGTTTTAGACAAAATGGCTGCTTCTTGTGGGGGTGACTTTCCAAAGTGTTTGGTCCATTGAGACCTGCAGCCTTGGAAGCTGCAAGATAAGGACTGTTTTGTGTTTCTTTTCTTTCTCCCAGCAGCCAGGCCTGGTGTTCTGCAAACAATAGGTGTCAAATAATGCTATTGTTCATATTTGAACATAAACAGCATCAATACTAATGTGCTGTGGCTTCTGCACTCCTTTCACAGCTCTTTCCTCATTTAGACTAATTACAGTAATGGACAGAGCACCCCATCTATTTTGACAGTTAAGATGGAGGAAATTGGAAATTCGAAAAGACCATAAAGGACAGAGTCTCAAAAAAAGAATCCATTAAAGTCCGTTAAAAGTTATCTCAAACCCTCAGCATCCAGTATCTCTAACTTAAAATTTTCTTTTTTGTTAAAGCATAAATGATGTGGCTTCTTTTTTCCCTCCTGAAAGATCACAGAAGCCATTTCTCTTTGGAGATGATTCTCCTACCTTTGTGTGTAAATGTGCTTAAAATTTTATATAAGTGTGAATAAGAATAGATAATCTTTCCCTTTGTCATTTTGGAAGTGAATTTTCTCCTTGTGTCCTCTGAGAGGATGGATAGAGAAGGGCATATGGAGAGCTGGTGAGTGGGGCTGTTTATTTGTCTGCTGTAGATTAATAACACACCAAGCAATTCTCACAGTTATTATATTTATGAGTAGGAAGAGCCTTAGGCAAAATGGAGAAAGTTATCTTTGCTACCAACGTATATTTATTTTATTGTCTTGGTTAATCTCATTCTTAAACTTCTAGAATTTAGTGCCCAAACCTTTTCCTTTTCGCCACCCCTTAGATGCCCGAGACAGAGAGAGAGAGAGAGAGAGAGAGAGAGAGAGAGAGAACATGTTATAATTTGTTCACCATTGTACTAGTCAGTTCAAGAGCTGGTAGAACAAAGTACTATAGACAGGGAGGCTTAAACAACAGACTGTTGCTTCTCAGTTCTTGTAGCTGGAAGTCCTAAATCAGGGCACCAGCATGGTTGGGTTCTGGTAACAGTCTTTCTAACTTACTGATAGCTACTGTCTTAAGAGCTGCCAGTCTTAGAAGATTTCTTTCTCTCTTCTAAGGAGGCCATCTATCATAATGGATTAGAACCCCACCCTTATGCCATTATTTAACCTTAATTTCCTCCTAAAGGCCCTACCCTACAGTCATGCTGGGGGTTAGAATTTCAACATATGAATGTTGGTGACACAGTTTAGTCCATATTATCCATTCTACTCTATCAATACATGATTGGGAATGAACAAGACAGGGTGTGTGTGTGTGTGTGTGTGTGTATTTATTTACCTGTTTCTCCTTGGTTAGTCTCCATTTCTCTTTCATTCTGTGAATGTTTTATTGTGCTGAGTTTAATTATATAATTT
>PVKM010009110.1:0-37637 GCA_004027735.1 Carollia perspicillata | reverse complement strand
CCTCATGCTGGTCAGAATGGCCATCATTAACTAATCAACAAACAACAAGCACTAGCTATGATGGAGGATGCAGAGAAAAGGGAACCCTAGTGCACTGTTAGTAGGAATGTGGACTGGTGCAGGCACTGTGGAAAACAGTATGGAATTTCCTCAGAAAACTAAAAATGGAACTGCCTTTTGACCCAGCATTCCACTGCTGGGTTTATACCCTAAGAATCCTGAAGCACCAATTCAAAAGAACCTATGCACCCCAATGTTCATAGCAGCGTTATTTACAATAGCCACATCCTGGAAACAGCCTAAGTGTCCACTGATAAATGAGTGGATCAAAAAATGGTGGCGCATTTATACTATGGAACACTATGCAGCAGTAAGAAGGAACGCCTACCTTTTTCGACAGCACAGATGGAACTGGAGAATATTAAGTGAAATAAGCTAGGTGGTGAAAGGCAAATACAATATGATCTCACCTATAAGTGGAACCTAATGAATAAAACAAATAAATGAGCAAACTAGAACCAGAGGCATGGAAACAAGGAGACTGACAGGGACCAGAGGGGAGGGGGTGGGGGAGAAGGGAAGAAAGAAGGAAAAGGGTCTCGTTAAAGAGCAAGTATGAATGACCCATGGACACAGATAACAGGCGGGGTTTGACTGTGGGAGGATGGGGGCAGAGAGAACAATGGGTGAAAATTGGGACAACTGTAATAGGACAACGATAAAAAAAGATTTCAAGAATTAAACAATATGACACATGATTGATGTAAAGTCTGTAAACATAAAAGCTGTAAACCATTATATGTTGAAATAAAAAATAGTGATACATGTTTAAGTGGAAGAAAGCAGGTTAATAATGAATATAAGTTAACGAAGGTTGCAGAGAAAAACGTGGCCATTTTAAACATTGTGTTTGGTAGATATTAATGTTCAAGTGGATAACTAGCTCCTATGACTATTTGAAAGTCCCCCTTGTGGTTTGGGATAAATCCCTCTCCAACTCCAACTCCAAAACCAAAACAAAACAACCCCTGCTCCCCAGGAAGTTCCCTCAGAAATATCAAGATATTTTTGTACGAGTGGTTCCTGGCCAGGCTTGCTTCTCTGGAACCTCAAATAGACCCAATGACACAGCAAGGAATGAAATGCAGAAGTGTGTATGTGAGATAGGACAAATTCCTGTCAGCGTGGTAAGTTGGGTTCTGAGGGCTGAAGTGCCTATTCTCCCCACACAATGACTGAAAAAAGGAGCAAGCCTTCGGTTCTGGGCCCCTGATCTGGAAGGTTTCTCATCCTGAGAAGCCTGCAGAGAGCACAGAACTCTCCGGGGAGCTCTGTGGGGAACCAGGGAGGCACAGAGAACTTGTGTCTGCTCACTCCACCGTCTATTCATAATGGTGTATGTAACTTTTTCACAACTTGTTTGTTTGGGGGAAAAAATAAAGTAACACCAACTTTAGCCAAGTCTTAGTTGGTGTTGGGGGTCTGGCATCCACCATTAAACTTTTGAAATACCACACTAATAAGTACAATACGTTTCTTTGGGGAAAAAACTATTTGTTAAAACATTATTGGTACATTAATTCTCCTGTTCATTCTCATTAAATAAAAAAATTACTTCTTTGTATACTCAATTCTTAAGAATCTGAGAAATTACAAACGTACTTAAATAAGGAACTAAAGAAAAGAGAATTAAAAACATGGAAATTTATGGTAGTTAAGGTACTTAACAAAGAACTTTGCTTATTTATGGAAATGTTGATGACACAGTTCCATGGAATCTCATACACATTTTATTGCTGTTTTACATATTAGCTTGGTGGGGGAAGAGAACAGTATTCTTTACTCTTGCAGTTTCCTTACCAAAAGTATGTATGATTCTAGAGGGACATCACCACGGTGATAGACAGACCTTGACAGAACCCCGACCAGGTCAAATCTAGAGTCAAAGACACTTCAAAGACTCCAAGAAATGATTTGAAAACAAACTTAACAAAATGTGTATCATTTCAAGCTCATGGTCCACCCAAACTATGTTCTGTCTCTGGCTGAAAAAGTCTAAAAACTTTCATGATATCACTCCAAAAAGAATTGGATAACACCCCCCACCATGCCCCCTGCTCCAGCAGGCCAGTTTCCCTTAATAAGCCAGATAAATGAATTGTTTTTGTATTGATTCAAATCTTTCTAGAACTTATTTATGCTTTTGTACTGATTCATATGTGGGATCATGAATTTATTAAATTTACTACTATATTTAGAGGGGTGGGGTTTTTTATTTCTAATATCTTATTCAAACAATTAAGAGAAACATTTAGAAAAGTATTTCAGAGATCAAGAGGTTTTCTTAAAATATGAAGACATGCTAAAACTGGTTACAAAATACCATGATACATTTAAATATTTACATTAAACTACAACTTATCCCAAATATACACAATCCAATCCAATCCTGCAACTTCTAAAAGATTTATTAAAAATGCAACAATGTATGGATTAAAGTGGTGCACTATTGCCTTCCTGTCCTGGACCTCTGTGACTACAGATTTTACTTCATTTGAAGATGACCTCAAAGATTATCCTTGAGGCTTTTCATGAATGGGAGGCTCAAGCCAAGAGGCCCTCCTGGCCTCCTGATAAACCCCGACATCTGGTTTCTAATCTGAGATTTGGTGACAAAGTCTCTGTTTTCCTGACATTTGCTTCGTATTTGCTTCAGATTTTCCATCATAATTAAACTATTCAGGCTAAGGAGAAGGAGCGGGAGAGTGAGAAGATGGCAGGAGGTAAAACTGGTCAGGCAAACTCCAGGATCCTAAGCGAGGAGCAAAGTAGCAAAAGAGGGGCATCAGCTATATCTCTGCGTTCATATTTATATTTCCACATATCTCTATTATTCAACAACTTTACTCCTAAATAGGCTCCTGAACTGGCCTTACCCCACCCCCAGCACTATACATCTCTCCACTGGAGACCATGGCTTAGAGCAGAGAGCTGTGCTGGCTTTCTTTTCCCTCTTTTTTTTTTTAAATCCTCACCTGAGGACATTTTTTTCACTGCTTTTTAGAGAGAGAGGAAGGGAGAGAGAAAGAAACATCGATTCGAGAGAGAAACATCAATTGGTTACCTCTCCTATGTGCTCAGACTGGGGATTGAACCTACAACCTAGTTATATGCCCTGACTGGGAATTGAACCCTCAGCCTTTCGGATAAGGACGATGCTCCAACCAACTGAGCCACACTGGCCAGGGATGGCTGATTTCTTGAGACTTCTTACTGATTAGACAAAATATCTGGAACTCTGACTTGAACTTTGCCATTTTCATGCAGATATAACCTGCATCTGATGTGCTCTTCCTATTGACCATTTAAGTCCTAACCAGTAGCCAGCTCCTCAGAGTGGGAAGATTCCTCTCCAGCCACTTAATATTCTTGGATATGGTTTCCAGAACAATTTGAAAAACATCCAGATGTGATCCTTGGGCTTTAAGAAATTCAAAGAACTGTTTCACCTGAAAAATAAGCAAGAAAAGAATTACTGACATGGTTGGAAAAACACTTTTTCTTTCAAAGGGTTTCAAACAGCTTGCAAATAATCCAAACACAGGTGCAAGCATTTCTCTGCCAACCTTTAAAAGGTTATTTTCTTCTCTTTTTTTGCATAATTATTACTTTACTTTATCTTCAAACGATAAATAAAGTAAGACAGGAATAATAAATCCTCACCTTACAAGTGAGCATACTATGGGTGAAGAAGCTGTGATTAAGCCAAGCCATAGAGTCAGTAGTGAGCTGGAATTAAGTTCTAGAATTCTGAGTTTGCTAAAGTGTAAGTAAATTCAAGTATTATTGTGGAAAGAA
Organism: Carollia perspicillata; assembly: GCA_004027735.1. NCBI lineage: Eukaryota > Metazoa > Chordata > Mammalia > Chiroptera > Phyllostomidae > Carollia > Carollia perspicillata. The sequence continues at coordinate 33,779 of PVKM010009110.1, read as the reverse complement.
GATGTAAAATACTGGAATGCTTTAAAAAAGAAAAACAAGTAGCATTACCAACAATAGTTTTTTAAAAAATCTTTAAGAACTCTTCCAAACTTCAGTATAATCATTTGTAATGATACAATAAGAACAAAACAACACAAAAGGGTTCATCTCTTAAGGGTAATTTACATTTTGAATACTATGTATTTAAAAAGGTTCTAGTACTTTGCCTTCTGCTTACTTGCTATGTGACATTGGACAAATAACTTACTTTCTTTTAATAAAATGAGAACTTCAAGCCAGATTGCACCTAAGCTTACTTTCAATTTCAGCACTTGAATATCTAAATTGTTAGGAACAGAGAGTCACAAACCTCTTGCAACTCATCCTTGGAAGAGAAGTGAGATGTGGTGCCAGAGATGATCATTCTCACAGCAAATGAGCCCAAGTCAAATCTGAAAATAAAAAGAAATTTAAGTAATAGAAATACTGGTCTTATATTTCTTATATTATATATTTTAAAAATGTATAATGTTAATAGCTATATGATAAGCTTGTTATTACAATTGATAGTATTAATTACCATAAGATTAACTGATATTCATCCAATAAAATCCCAAAGCTATGAAACTGATCAACTTTGATCATAAAATTAAAAGGTAGGTAAAGCTATTTTAGGAACTATAACTACCTTAGTCAGCAATGTGTATGTTTAAATTTATGTTTATGTTTAAAGCATCATTCTCTACATTTTTTTATTATGTACCCCATAAGTAAAGTGTTTTTGACCAATAACTTCCCAAACTATATTTCTTCTGTATGAATTATATGCATGTATTATATAATAGGTAAAAAAGAAAATTTAAACACTATAGGGAATAATATATGTGGTACTATTTTCTTCTTGCACTCTAGCGTACACACTTCCCACCCCCATTCCGGACACCACTATGTTTAAGCATTGTTTGTATTAGGGCAATGTTGCTTGGTTGAGCTCTCGCTGGCAGCCACAGACTGCATCCTTCATCCCAGTGTCAAAGGGATGTATGCTGAAAAGCAGAGCACAGATACATCTAGGAAATGGTTCCAAGTCTAGGCTCTGCACATGGTCGAGCAGCAGGATAATTTCCAGGTACAAAGGAAATCTACAGCATGGCAGAAAAAGTCCGATCATTTCAGTAGGGAACCGAGAGTCATGCAAACAATCACACCAATGGTTCCAGTAGGGTTTTTAAGGAAACACATTTTTTAAAAGCAGTTTCTCACTGGTTTCACATGGGTGTCAGCCCCGTGAAGGTCTGGGAGAGGGGAGGAAAGTGTCGTTTTGGTTACACAAAACTGTCTGTGAGGAGTCTGAGTCCATTATGGCTCAGAAATGAGAGGTCAGAGGAACAGAGGACAACTAACATTGAAGATGCTAACTGACGCTAAGATGAACAGAGAAAGTGACACAGCTCTCTCATTCAGGGTACTCTTCCATACAGCATTTCATAAGTGACATTTTTGGATTTGGATGAGGAAATGGCTGAACACCTTAGCAGTGGGTATGTGGTAGGAGCAAGCAATGCCATTCTGTACATTCCAGTGAAATCTAATCACTACTGTGTTTTTTCCTCCCGGGGATATGTTAGGTTCAGGAGCATACTGGAGTGAGCTCTAGTTCTCCCAAAATTTGAAACCCAAGAACAGACTCTGAACCAATCCAGTTTTGAAGGAGGGCTCCCCAAACACTTCTAGTCATATTTCTTTCAGCCACTTAGCGTTCCCTGCTGTGCCACCTTTACTGGGAGTGGGTGGGGATTAGCTCTCATCAAAATTCTTGAAGGTTCTCCCAGAACAAAAAGCAAGCCAAATACGTCTGATGCACTACACACACGACTTCATTGAAATCCTCTGGGCTTGTGAGAGCACCCGAAGGAGTTGGGGGGATGGGGTTGATGACTGGATTTAATTCAACTAGTACTTGCTCCCAGCATTTCTTTGCCTGACATGAATAAGAGAAATCTGTTTCCCATCCCCTTCTACTCATTCCTCTCCCTTACACCCAGACAGAATAATCTGCCTTAGTTAGTTTTAAAACCAATAGACTTCATCAAACCATTTGGGTGAAATGGTACCTATCATTTTTAAGCTCTGTGGGTCACTTGATTATAATTGGTTTTAGGCAACTGAGACGGGTGGAAGAACACACAATGGAGATAAGTGAATACCAACTTTTTAAGGAGATGGGTCCAATTTTCTCTTACAAAATTCCAGGCTAATCGCTGCCCTTTGGGATTCCTAGCAATTGCATGAAGAAGAGCTGCCAAGTCCTGTGTCTTGATAATCCTTCCTTCCATGCCTAGTTGTATTAATCTGAAGAAATAAAAACCACATGATTTTTCATGGTATGTGTTATGTAATGAAATGAACTTAACCTGCCAATATATTAAAGGAATAAGAGAGAGGCATGATAAGATATAATTTACCAAAAATAGTAATAAATTCTCTACTGGCTAACATTTTAAATGTTCTAGTTAAACGGCTACTTTTTTCTAGGAGTAATTTTATTCACTTATTATTTCTAAGAACTTTGATAAGATTTATATAATATTTTATATACAAGAATGTACTTTTGCAATAATTTTTCTTCAATGATCTGAAAGTAAAACTTAGCCATTTGCCTAGTATCGATCACATGATTAAAAACTAAGGAATATTCGTTTTTGTGATTGATATTTTGACAACATGTTTTATAATCAAAACAATTCAAATCCTGATTTAATTATTATATGCCTTTGAAACTGGTGACCAACATTTTAGGGACTTCACTGAATTTGTATTAGTTTCCTTTCAACCACTTAGTTAAAGGAATACACTTACTTCATCAACTTTTCCTGATGTTTGCTGGTTGTCAGTGCGTACAGAATTTTGGTTTTTTCAGCACCTGACATTGATAGCTCATATTTCTCTAAAAGGTAATTCCATCCTGCTGTTGTCTGAGCGCCCACAGAGTACACAATCTTCAAAACATCTGTTGGGACACTGCGATATTAAACACAAAAGTAAAGACAAAAGTTTTATGAAAGAAAAAACTATTTTTTCTTATGGTTTAAAATTGCTGTAACAGAAGCACCTCTGACTTATTTCCAGTATCTAGCATATTAGACTTTTTTCTGCCAAACTTTTATAAAATTATGTAATTTTACTTTGCAAATTATTTGTATTTTTCCTACTGATGATGAAGTGTTTAGCAAGGAAAATAATCATAAAACTTTAACCTGCACATAGATGAATAGAGAAAGTGTATGGAATCAACAAATAAAAGAGATGATTTCCGAAATACACAAGCACTGGTTTATACATAATTCTGTCATTAAGTAACCTGTATTGGTGCTATATAATTTTTAAAAGATGATTAATTGCTGCTTTAAAGTCATACTAAGAGCATATTCTAACAGGCCTATCTTAGGGTCATCTAACTCCCTAGATGTAGAGAGTTGTAATTTAGCACAGTTGGTTACCGTTCAGCCATTTTACAATTCTGTAAAAGTGATATGATGCAATATTATTTTCTGTCTCTAATTTTGGGGTTTTATTATCCTATAAGATATTAACTAGCTTTGACTGTAATTCACTCTATGGTGTTTGAACTCAAATATGGTTGGATCAATAATAACTTAAATTTATATGGATGGCTTGCAAAAACCACAACACAGAAAAGTGGGAGTGGGGCAGGAGATTTGGATTTATCATGCAGCGACCATACGGTAGGGGTTGCACTAATCTCTGTCCGTTTTGCATAACTGTCAAAGCAACCGGCGAGATAGTTATCCTAATTTTTAAAAAGTAGGAACAAAGCTCAGGAAGTTTAAGTAACTTGCTCTGAGGTGATATAACCAGCCATTTTGGAGACAGGATTTAAACCTGTGATTCTGACGCTTGTGCTATTTCCACTATCCACACTCCAGGTACTTAAATATCCCAAGTGCCATTTGAATCACAAAAAAGGATTAAGTAATTAAATAATTACATTATAATCCACATTGTGCTGATTTCAGTGTGTCTTACTGTATAACTGTATAAAAACTGGTGACACACACACGAGCTCTTTGTGGGTGGGACGCAGAGTTGTGTGTTCGCTACTTCATCTTTAGCACTTGCAGCGGTGCCTGGCACACAGGTGACATGCAGAGAATCATATTCTGAGTTCATAAGTGAATTACATAATCAACCTATATAAGGAAATTATTCTTTAGGACTTATACTAATGCTCTTGAAGTTTAGGGGAAAAAAGCCCACGATATTTAATTAGGTTTCTTGGTTACAAGCATCAAAGAGCTTTACTCAGAATATTCACAGGCACAGCATTCTATTCAACATGTTGAAACATCATGTCTATTGTACATGAATTGCTACTGTGTTTATGCTAGCCTCACACCTCACGTGGCTAGCATAAACACAGAATGGTATTCTACTAGGTTACGGGGCATCAGGATATTTACATGGTAGCCTTACTCATAACAACCCAAAGAAAAAGACGAGAAAAATAGAGCTGGAGACTTTTTTTTTCTAAAACTGATTGTAGATTTAAATCCCAAACAGCAGAAATATCCACAAGGAAGGAAACTGGAATTGCTTTTGTTTAAAGGAAGAATTCAAGAAAAGCTTTCAAAAGCTCACTGAGATTTAGTTATGTGGAAAAAATTTATGATAGCATACCACAATTTTACACAGGAAAAATTGACACTATGTCATTACATGGAACTAAAGTTGTTTTTTTCTTCTGTTTTAAAAATGAATCTTCCTTAATTCACATGCAGATATGATTTCTGAAAACATCCAACTTTAGAGTCAGAGTTTTAACACTAACAATATAAAATTATGTGTTGGACAGAAAGAAAGGCTTACACTGAAATGATCTGTTAGTGCCCATGGATTGTAGCCACTAAACTGAACTGCAACATAATCCATTTGATCACTGGGCATCTTTCTGATTACACCAACCACAGAATCAATTTTGCTACCATGTAATTTCTTTAAATGGCTCAAATCATCAGTTTCCCATCAAAGTTGGAACTCGGGGCCAAGGCTTGGTCTGTGGTATTGGTTAATGAGGAAGTAAGCACATTTTTTTTAAAGGCACCCCCCACCTTTTTTCACAAGTTTCATCAGCTGATCATGGATGTTTTAACTGAATGTACATTTTACATTGTTTTTTATCTTTAAAGGGCAGCACTTCTGGAGGTGGGTGCCCCTCTGCTTCTACCCTCTGTCTATCTTTCTGTTACCATGCCAATGTTTAGTTAGCTCTCTCCTGTAGGGACTTAAACTTCGCTTGCCACAAAATCTGTTGAGCACTTACTATGCAAGAGCATGAAACAAGGGTACATAATCCCAGCATGTTTATTTTCTATCTATACTGAAAGGTTTTAGCTCTATTGTCCTGCATGATCAAAGACTTTTTGTACATTAAAGTGAAAGGAACAAAGAATAGGACAAAAGTCTAGATCTACTTTAATTTTCCACTGGATTCCATCCACTGAGAGAAGAGTTCAGCCGCCTTCTGGATGCAGGGAGCATGGTTCAGGTCACAGGCCAGCTTCAGGAGTTCTGAGCGAAGCATCCTGTCCCAGATGGAGCCCTCGTCGCTCCAGCTTTGCCTGTCAATCACTGGCTTAAAATACTGGAGAAGGTAATGCTGCAGAAAGCACAGGATTGTTTACAGAGAGGCTAAGTTTAGTTCTTAAGGCAGCTCTGACCCATCTAAAGACTCAACTTGAAACTATCTGTGTGAACCTCTCCCCAAACACAAAACTACTTATCTTTATATTTCTCCTCTCTTTTTCTGGCCCTGGCCTACCATGCTTAAGAAACAGTGTCTTCATTAAAAATATGATTTCATTTCCTATCTGAGGGCACTGTCAATTGACATAAGATAAAATCACCTTAGGAAGGGTGGTTTTTGCTCATGATCCTGGTATGGCTCTTAGGATGGTGATGACAAGAACAAGGGGCATCCAGCCATTAGGAACTGTGGTGTTAACTGTGCTATCAGCCAGTCTCCTCAGCTTCTCAAAAATTTACCCCCAAGAGTCCACACAAAACAGACCAAGTCTCACTGAGCCTCCAGACACTGTGTACTTACTTAATGAATTTTCTGAACATAGCACAAACCTTGAGGTTTCTGGTGACGTCTGAAATATTCCTTCTGTCTGTCATGTGGTAAAAGGATTCCAGGTATCCCAGACCTTTGAGAAGAGCGAGGCTGCTTGTTTCATGTTGGAGATAGCGAGTCAGGTCAAGGGCTTTGTCTATGGTCAACCTTCCTGCACTGAGGTATGAAACAAATGTCAGTTGTTTGTGCATGTCTTACCACGATTTCTTAATATTCTTAATATTAATGTTAACTGAGATCTATAATAGGAGAAGTTCATTAGAGCCAGACCATTTGGTTTAAATCTTAGCTGTGCCACTCAGTAGCTGTGTGATCTTGGAAAAATTACCTAATTTCTCTGGGCCTCATTTGCCTCCCTTATACATGGGCAGAATCACAGTGGCTTCTTTTATTGTAGTAAGGGTTAAATAAGTTGATATAAGTAAAGCACTTAGAAAAATTATCATAGCATGTAGTAGGAGCTTCATAAATGAGATAAATATTTGCTATTATTAATATTTAGTACCAAATAATATCAAAGTTGTATTAATATATTATGTCATTCTCTAACTGTTTAACTTGTAGCTTTGAACCATTCCTCCAAGTGAATTTGGAACTTTGAGGACAGGTGTTAGGATTTTTCTGTTTTTGATGTTCCTCCTAGGACCTAAGAGAGAAGCAGTAATTATTGTGAGTGGTATGTAACAAATATTTTCATCTTATATTTGTAATCTATTTAGACCATAAAATTATATACCTCCTCTATATTTTCTTTTAATGAGAAAAACAAACAACAAAACCAGTATTCTGAATGTGAAAGTGGTAGGGTCTCTTCCGTAGAGGAAACATATTGTTGTAACGTCACTTTTGTATGGAGGTTCTCACGTACGTTTCCAAGAGGGCCTGTGTTCACAACAGGGTCTATAAGCCACTTCACCAGCCTTAGACACCCAGACGAAGCATAATAGTTTGATATGGTAGCAAATTCCAGAATGAAGGATGCATCTGTTGAATTTTTCATTAACATAATGCTTTACTTCATTGGGGTTTAAAAATGTTTTAATTCTGATCTAAAAAGAGAGAACTGGAACTAGAAAGATATGAAGTTAAAAAGAGCCAACTTTTGTTGTGACTTCACTCTTCTCAATCACAATGACATACTGCTTTAAACAGACTAATGGAAAATTTTACAAAAATTTCATCTGAAGACAGAGGGCTGAATCATATGGTCTGCTGTATTTCATAAAAACACAAAGCCACAAAATGTCACTATTCCTTTTTACTTGTGTAAGTATCATAACATATAGTGCAGTTGATACCTTTGAGCATCAGCAATAGGAAGAAACTGGGTATTATATTGTATGGTCATAATTTTAAAGAATGTTTAGCTTTAGGTAATTATTTTATATCAATCCTGTTTTTCCTTTTGGCCCAGACTAATTTATTTCTCTTACTAAAACAAATGCTATTATTAGAAAACTTAATATATGCCTATTTGAATTTTTTAAACCTTATTATTCATTTAAAAGGGGTCTCTTTTCTTTTTATGCAGTAATTGTTTAATAAAAAGGCAGCTTCTCACCACCTGTACAAAATGTTGTCTGAATGTGTGTTGACCTTAAAGATTAAACACATGTATAAGCATATACTTCAGCCCAACAGGAGAAATCTGTATCTACTTATTTGTATAGTTTCAGTTAAATGGTACCTTTGTGAAATAAAAGCATGTTCCTATGGAACCAATTTAGGCCTTCTTTTTAAGGTGTGGTACTGAAAGAAACAAATGGTTTTTCTGTAAGGAAATTAAAGTTGTCATTTTAATTTCACCCAACTCAGATGAGATCCAAGTCTTAAATTATATTTAAAAAGTATGAAAATAAATATCCATTCCTGGGTCAGATTTTGTCTCCAAACTAAATGTGATTACTGATTACTTCCTTTAACTCTTAAATAGATACTTCACAGAGCAGTGGAGGAAGAACTATATGTTACTGAGCGAATCTAGCAAGTAAAAATATTTAAACTGATTATGAGAGTTTTCAATGGTTTCCTTATACAATTACTTTTATTATAAAAGTAATATAAACAAATTATAAAACAATTGGAAATTAGAGAAGAAGGGGAAATGCTTATAATTTCACTACCTTACACATTTACTACTAGTTTTTTGGAAGATAACCTTTTGTTTTTTTTTCTTTTTTTCATATTTAGCTTATTTTTTCCCTGTATAGTTGAAAGCATAACAATATGCAAACACACATTATTTTAAAGGCATTTCTTCAACTTTACATTGTTCAAAATGCATTTTTCTATAATGTCACTTCCTCTTCCTATTCAAAGCATGATCTTTTAAACAATATATACTAGGCAATACTACTAATGCTAAGAGCTGACATTTATTGGTGAGGTATGCTTGGTGTTTGATCTGCCTTATCTTATGCAGTCTTCAAAACACGCCTGTGAGATATATATTATTTAATACTGGAGTTTTAAAGACTAGGAACATTTTAAAGACTAGAAAATTTAGGCTTAAAACATTTAAATAACTTGCTCCAGGAACAAGTGAAAAGGCAGTACATTAATTCATCTGTTTTAAATCAAAATTTTTACTCTTATTTATTTATTTATTTTTAGAGAAAGGGGAAGGGAGGGAGAAAGAGAGGGAGAGAAACATCAGTGTGTGGTTGCCTCTGATGTGCCCCCTATTGGGGACTTGGCCACAACCTAGGCTTGTACCCTAACTGGGAATAGAATCAGTGACCCCTTCATTCACAGGCTAGTTAATCCACTGAGCCACACCAGCCAGGGCCAAAATTTTTACTCTTAATTTTAACTTCATTAACCATTCTATTTAGTAAAGGAAAGATGATTGTTTTTCCATGGATGCATCAATAACTATAGTATGCCTTCTGCCAAATTTAGGCTACCCATACATTTATAGGCTGGAAACAGCAAAAAAGACTCTGAAACTAGTAGAAAGATTGGATTTCATTTGCCGAATTGTCAATATTCCTCATCCTTTCTAGTCTTAAATTTTTAACCTACTTTCTCTGCAATGTGTGAGTTTCTCCTTTGAGCAAACATCCTTTAACTAACAATAGATGTGCATCCGCTCAAATGCAGAATGGTCCTTTTTCTCATCCTGGCTTTCACTGTGCTGTGGTCCTATGATGTTCCTGAGACCTATGAGGCTGAGGATTAAACACTCAATCCTCTCCTTTTTCTAATTTGGGAGTTCAGTTGTATGGAAGAAAAGCTTTGTCTCAGAAATGTCCTGCTGGTTTTCACTCAAGTTGACCTAAATAAGCATCGGAAAGGAAACATGTCACACTGAATAAAATGAATACATTACAGTAATTCTCAGAATAGGAAAAGCTTACAATACACAATACTTCACCTGATCTCCACATCCCCTCCCTCTTTGGCCATTTTATAACCTGATTTATTCTACTATTAATGATAAATGGGAAAGAAAACACCTTTTCTTTCCAGGAAAATCTAAAGAAGAATAAACATAAGCAGCCAATTCTTCCTTCATTTTCCTTCCAATTTCATAATGGTTTCTCCAATGCAAGCAAAGTAATAAATGGATTATGTACTAGACTAACCATTCATTTAGCTTAAGACTATATTTTTACTCTTTGTTCAGCAGATTATGAAGGCATTTGGTGAAATATGAAGCTGCTAGCATAAACACATTTTAAATCTGGGGTTAAAAGCTTACATGCCTGGAGGTTCCACCCTATGTGAGTGAATCCAGCCATTCACATGTACCATCTGGGACGTTGGTACACGGAAGAAGGACCATTCACATGTACCATCTGGGACATTGGTACACGGAAGAAGGACCATTCACATGTACCATCTGGGACGTTGGTACATGGAAGAAGGACCATTCACATATACCATCTGGGACGTTGGTACATGGAAGAAGGACCATTCACATGTACCATCTGGGACGTTGGTACATGGAAGAAGGAAAGCCTGGCCTACAGAGGATCGCTCGACTGCATCCTCCTCTATGGTTTCCCTGTGGGAATGAAGGTCCAAAGTTGCCAAATCTCATTTTTTATATCAAATTCTTCACAGTTTAAAATGTTGGATTAAATTATTTAACATTCTGTGGGCAATATACCTTATTGGCGGGTAGGCTTTGGCCTCATGGCCAGTATTTGGCCTCTATTCAGATCCAAATCACATAAATGATCAAGCACTGAATGTTTGATTTCGAAGTCTGACATATCTGATTATGGATCAGTTATGCACTGTGAAATCGGATAAAATTTTACATTACCTTACTAGCTGAAATGCATCATGAAGCAGACTTATCCTGTCCTTAGGTCTGAGAAGTGTGTGGTTCTGGTTCAGCAGTGTAATGAGTTGGTCCCATCCATGCCCCTCATAGTGAACGATGTAGTAGCCATTAGAGTTCACATTGAATTTCACCCAACTGGTATTTTCAGGTAAATCCAGAGTATCTAAGAGGAGGAAATTGGCATAGGATTTCATTATCAACATACACACCAGAAATATCTCCAAAACTGTTAGTTTTTATATTATTACTAATAAATCAATGAGAAAACAAAGTTTTGAAAAAGTCATGATGATATCAATTCTCATAGTCCACTGGATGGTTTCTTTTCAGAATAATGGTCTTACTAAATTAGAAAATAAATTGATTCCTATCAAAAGGACTGCTAAATTTGTTCTAAAAAACATTCGATGCAGGTCTAAGAGGTCTGCAAGGGCCCAGGGAGACAGATGATGGACATGACTGGAATTGGGCTCGATTTCTTAGTGGCTTTATCTCAAGGTTTAGTTATTGGTCATTGAAGTATGTATATGTAAATAGGTGACTCATTTGTCTAGTCCTTGTTTTGGGTGAAATAATGACTGCAGATTGAATATTGATGCTATGGTGGAAATCCTCTCAAATTTCAGTGAAGTGTTTAAGGGAAAATTAAAATATTAAATGTTTTTTTAATGGGGCAGATATTATATTAGGTGGTAAAATAACATTATCATATTATCTTAATAACTCTATGAAGCCTAATCTTCATTCAAATAAGACAAGAAAATTGAAGCTTAGCAAGAGTTAAAAAATTTTCTTGCCCTGACCTGTATGGCTCAGTTGGTTGGAGCATCATCCCATAACCAAAAGGTTGCAGGTTTGATTCTCAGTAACTGTGCATACGATCCTGGGTCTGGGTACTTATGGGAGGCAACCAATCAATGTTTCTCTCTCACATCGATGTTTCTCTCTCTCCATTCCTCTCTTTCTAAAAGCAATCAAAAACTGTCTTTGGGTGAGGATAAAAGAATAAAATAAAATATATAAATAAATAAATAATTTTCTTAAGGCCACACACCTAGTAGATGACAGAGTGACAATATGAATCCACAGACAATAAATTCCTAAGTATATGCTTTTTTACATTATCTATTTTTGCCTCATGGCAAACTAGTTGGATTAGTAGGTACTAAAAGACACGGGACAGCATGCCATCATTTCTTTATATAAATAAAACCTATCTCTGAATCCTACAAGCACAAGAGAACCACCTACTGCATGAGAATTTTACTTCCTAGCCAAAATGTTCTTTTAGTAACTAATATATGGATAAATGAGAACTATCCCAAGGTTAAATTACTTATTAGCAGTATCCTTCCTCCAAATAGTTCAGAATATATTTAATTTTAGAACGGAAACACTTGTTTGGCTAATCAGTTCCTTACCTGTCTTTGAGTTTAAAATGTGTCTGTGAATCGCATTAGAGGAACTCACGGAGTAGGTCAATGGGATGTGCCAAAGGTACCTATGTTGGAGAGTAAAGACTGTTATAAATTTAATCAATGGCTATTTCAATTTTCACATTGTCAGATTCAGATAAGCTGTAGAAGGCACCTAACCACCCATCCTTTCCATTATCAGTAGCTTTATAAATTTTATAGGACAAGACTAGCAGATCCTTGGGCATGAAATAATTCTTCCATGGTGATTATGAAGGTGCAGCAATACATACCTAGTTGAATTCTGACATAATTACCTGTGCCATCTGCTGTCTAAACCTCATACCACAATAAATTCTGTTAATTGCTTTCTCTAAAGAGGAGAAAAATATGCAATCTTCTTTTCACATTTCCAAAAACTCTGACAGCTTGATACTACTTCACATAACTGAACCAAAGCTGTAGGAAAAAGCCTTAAGAAATCTAAATCTTATTCTGGGATGCTTTCCCCTTTATCCTTTTGTTCAACAATGCTAACCACATCCAACTGCCTACCTACTTGCTGACTGTGAGTGCGTGGTCAACAGTGTAGGCTCTGCAGGTTAGCAAGTCCAGAAAGCAGAAAAGTAGCATGGATGGAAGCAAAAGGCCTCAGTTATTTTTCAGTGGCCCTACTGTGGTAAATAACAGAAACCTGCTATTTATTCTAACTTTCTAGCATCTTCTAGGATTTATCTCTTTTATCACATTAAGCCATATTAGCTATAATAATCCTGTACATGTAAAATCAGGTGCTTGAAAATACCAACACGTGTACAATGAAAAACAGAGTGAAGATGTTCCCATTAGTCCTCAAAAAATGTAAAAATAAAAGAAACAATGTACATAGACTCCATCTAGTAAAGGGTCAGAAGGAATTATCAATCTGCTAACCCACAAAGGGGAGAGATAATTAACAAAGCAATTAAAATATTTGCTTTGAAATATTTGCACAAAAAGATGAAAATAGACACATAGATACTGATGACAGTGGAATGAGATTCCTGGAATCTGGAAGATTCCAGGCTCTGGAAGAAAAGGGAATTTTCCAGATAAACATATTTGGGAGTAAAAAAGGAGAGTAGCATTTCATAAATTCAAATAAGCATGAATCAGAGAGTAATAATTTTATAACAGTAATCTAAAAACTGCCTTGGTTACAGGAAAAATACAGATCATTGTAGGTCTTTGTTATTCTACACCATCCACACTATTGAACCCTCTTGTGACATTTTGAGAAGTTACAAAATTGTGCGTCCTGCTTTCCCAATAATGAATCAAGCATTATATTTTCCAGGCTGTGTTGCCAAGTTACAAATTGTCTAAGCTCTTTGAGGTTCAGACTTCAGGACATACAGAAAAATAGAAAGCTGTGTCTCACATAAAGAAGTAGCATAAGAGTTGCTACTGGATTGGAAATAGGTAACTGAGAAACCGAAAGAGAAAGCATTCTATGTGTATATTCTATGTGTTAAAGATCTTGAACTTGCTTCCCATTCTCAGAAAAAGTCTAGAATTTGTTATTAGCTAGAAATTTAGAAAAAAGAAATCATAATCATAAGAGCCAGTACAGATTCACTTGGATTATCTCATTTTGAAAACCTAATTCCTCTAGGTATTAGGGCTAATAGATCAGAGAAATGTGAACAGTGTTGTGTTTTCTTGATTTCAATAAAACTTTTAACAAGTTTTCTTAGGAAAGGCTGGTGAACAAGACAGTGTGGTTAACTGGATTTGCTTCTCTCATTACCGAGGACATCCTATATTTTAAGACATTACATTTATAGTCTATTACTGAAAATAAAAAGAGAACAGGAGGGCCTAACATCTGATTTATCACATAGGTACTATCTTTTCTCTCTGGTAATTTGTACAGCTGCCATAACACTTCCTAGGTATAGGCCAGACACACAACTTATTAGGGCTCAGAAATCTAGTATTGAAAAGAGTCAGTGTATATTATAATAGAAATATAACTGACCACCCTCTGCCTCAGAACTGAAGTTCTAAAGGCGGCTGCAGAATTAGTAAGAAAGCAGCTGTGAACACATAGTGGGCCACCTGCAACCCTTTAAATCTGTTATCAAGGCTAGAATTGGCCTTTGATTCCTGTGTAGAAACAGCGCCCCACAGTTGCCAGAGAAGCTGAAAGAAAGTTAATGCCATAACAAGCAAACTGAAATGAGGTAAATTAGACCAACAGGAGAAAAGCAGCCACCTTTCCTGCAGGGCCCCCCATTCAGAGTCCTCTTTCGACACCCCGCTCAGGAAGCGCTCCTGTCGCAGCCTGAGCGAAGGCCCTTCTTGCTTAACAACCACGAGGGGAATTCCTTTCTGCAGAGTCCACATAGCCATCATCTCCTTGACCTCCGCATGCTCGCCCTGAAAGGTGAGCTGAAATGACAAGCGAATGTGATCAAGTCAAGACAGGGGAAAGAAAACAGAGCTGAGAAACTCTATGGGCTCCTGGGATGCCAGAAACAAGGCTGGGGGAGGAGGGGCGGGCTCAGGCTGCAGTCTGGACGGAGCAATGCGGGAACTGGACGGCGCTGCTCTGCAAGTTACCTGAAGGAGGGGGTGTATGTGGGAGCTTGAGGGTTAACCCTTGGCAGGAAAAGCCAAGAGGAAGGGCTTGCGGCTGGAGCCTTCCTCCAGCTTCCTTTCAAAACAAAAAGAAAAGAAACACCTCACCATTTAATACTGGTAGAATCCAGGGTGAATGACTTAGGAGAGAATCAGCTATCTTTAGGGGAAGCCTTAAATATTGCAACAGAACAATAATATATCAATAAAGGTATATTAAATGCAGAACAAAATCTCTGGCTTCCAGGCTTCTAGGAGGCATTTCTGGTCACTGGATGATGATGCCTTTAGAAAGGGTAATTTATGGGATTGCCATGACTCTTTTGTAAAAAAGCTTGCCTTTATTTCCCCCATTATGACTTTATTTCCTCTCTTCTGCAGTGCTCCAGTAACTTCCCAGAAGTAAGCAAAAGACAGGGCCTTAAGAGAGCCAAAAACCATTCACTCTGTTTCCAAACCTAACATATTGGCATTGGCATTGGCATTGTTCAGAGACTGGAGGATGCCAGTGCAGCAGTTACCACTCACAGGAATTTGGAGCAAAGGTATTTTTAGCTAGCAGTGGGCTTGTGGAAAAGCTGACTTGCAACAACAAAAATATAGTAGTAACAGCATCATCCCCCTAAATGGCCTGAACGTTCCTTCTTCAGTCAGCTTTGTTTCAAGGAAAATTCTGGAGTCTCTCTTACTCTCCAGTTATTTAAAGGGACAGTTGGGCTATTTCACACACTCACGCCAGTCAGGGGAGAGGCCAGATCTCTTCTGCTCTGCTGGTCTCTTTATACTTACTGTGCTGCTTGTCCTCTTGGAATCAGAATAACAAAATCCACCAGATGTAAAATCACCTTCTACACAACTCTATAAAACAAGAATAAAAGAGCACTGCCATTTGGGCGCTGACGGTTGACTGAATATGCATATTAGACAAGAGTGCAGATGTTTATTGGCATAGCCATGTGAAAATTTAATTCATCGAGACATGAAATGAACATAACAATTCACAAAATGAAAAAAAGGCATCTTCTCAGTGACCATAGGAAATACACAAAAGTTCCTTCATAAATTGCTATACTTTTTATTATGTTCGAGTGAATTATATTTTTATATATGTGTATATTTAAAATTAGGTAAAGAAATTCAATGTGGTGGGTTAGCTGTTTTAAGGTTGAATCAGTTTGTTCAATTTTTCTCTTATTTATTGGGTCGGTGAAAAAGTTCATTTGGTTTTTTTCCATAAGACAAGGACTTAGTTGTCTTTAACTTCATTTGAAACAGTTTTGTTAGATTGTATTGTGACAGCTGTCATATCAGTGTGCATTTAAAAAACTTATCAAAATTTTCTGCCCTGGCTGATGTAGCTCAGTGGATTGAGCACAGGCCTGCTAACCAAAAGATCGCAGCTTGATTCCCAGTCAGGGCACATGCCTGGGTTGCAGGCCAGTTCCCAGCAGGGGACGCACGAGAGGCAACCATACATTGATATTTCTCTCCCTCTCTCCTTCTCTTCCCCCCTAAAGATAAAGAAATAAAATCTTTTTAAAAACACCTTAAAAATTGATGAAGTTTTGTGTAGCTATTTTAATATTGAAAATGGAAAAGATATGCAATATTTTGGGCATATTATGCTTTAATATTTCAAGAAAAGTAAAGACACAACCAAAACACACAAAAAAAGTTTGTGCAGTGTATAGAGAAAGTTCTGTGACTGATCGAACATGTCAAAAGTGGTTTGTGAAGTTTTGTGCTGAGGATTTCTCACTGGATGATGCTCCATGGTCAGGTAGACCAGTTGAAGTTGACAGTGATCAAATCGAGACATTAATTGAGAACATGCAATGTTATACCATGTGGGAGATAGCCGACATACTCAAAATACCCAAATCAATAAACTTATTGGTGAAAAAGAAAAATGTGTATTTTTATTTTATGAAAAAACTAAATGCACATTTTGGCCAACCTAATATTTCCTTTCCCCCGGGAAACATTTTACTTTATTGTTTTAATTTGCATGTTACTTGTGCCTCTATTTAGCATCTAGGCAACTGTGTCTAGCATTAACTTTCTCCTATCATATCGTAAATTTCTTGACATTAGGGGAAACACCTTGGCTTACATAGCTATTCCCAATGACTACCACAGTAGCATGCAGGGGTGGGCAAAGTAGGTAAATTGTGTTATTCTTTTGCATTAATAAAGCTATTGTAATAATCATAACTTTCATGTCTTTTTTTTACACAAACGACACTAAACCTACTTTTGCCCATCCCTGCAAAATGAATGTACAATAAATTTTGCATTTAGAATTGGCATAAGACCTAAGAAAATCACCAACTTGGCAATCAACCCTTAAATAACCAGAAGTTAATGCTCTCTAAAGCTCTAAAGTGTTATTAAATGGTTTTATGGAAAATAAAACAAAGAACTCTTTGATTTCCAAGTTGCTATTGACATGTATTAGAATTGACATTATGGGACACAGTGCTGAGTAATAGGTTTTCAGGAATTTATCATTTTCTTACCAGTTTCATTTGACATCAGAAGGAGGTTAACTAGAATAGAGAACCTTTAGGCAAATGTTAAATGAGAGACTTTCCTGATAACTAGGAAGAAGTTGTGATGTAATTGAAAGAATGAATACTAAATTTAGAGTCAGAAAAAGAGATTTTAAGCACTGACTCGATCACTCACTTGCTATATGATCTTGAGAAAATATCTCCTTTGGTATTAGTTTTCCTGCCTGTAAAAACGAAGTAATAATGCCTACCTTACTTTCTTGATATGGTTATATGCATAATGTGACAAAAATTAACATGGCAGTATTCACAGTTGGCTTTGAAAAATCCTCTTACTGTTGGCCAGTTTTCTTCTTTAATTCCCCCTGCACCCACTACACATGCACCAAAGACAGACTGAGCTAGTAGAGCTCCACCTGAAAATTTGGACAGAGAAGATTAAGTATTATGTAATAGGAATTACAAAGTCATTCGAGATTTTGGAAAGTGGGATGTTAAAAGTGTGGGCTACAACAGAAGGGAAACCAGAGAGAAGGAGGTCAAGTGTAAACCTCTATGATTAACCCAGTGTGGCATCCTGGTTTAGCATGAAGCCAGAGGAAAGGGGACAGTGGTACCTTCTAAGGACCCTGGCAGTGTGGCAAGTGTAATAAATATTTGTTCACAGAAAAGATAGCTATTTATAAACCTTCATGATTAGCCTGTCACCTGCTAGGCTTAGCAACAGTCTTACTGTAACCCATCCATTTGACAGACGACATGACTTACATTTGACAGACTGTGCCACAGATCACCATTCTTAGCATTTCTGTAGCTGAACTTCTTCAAGTAGTGAATAACTCCTTTCCGAAATTTCTCCTCACTCAGGAAATCATTGAGCATATTCAAAATACAAGCCCCCTAAAAAAATAAAAGAAAGAAAAAGAATATATAAGGGAAAAGGTGTGATATGTTTTTAAAGGAAGCTTAATTTTATAGAACATATATAATGTCTGAAAAATTAACAGCAAGTAAAATACAAAAAGTGAAGCAGGTGACAGTAAGCTGGCCGCACCAGCTCGACCTGCCGGTGGCACAGGCCTCCTCACATCTCTCCTGAAAGCAGCGTTTGCACCGCCCGCCCGCAGCATTTCCTACCTTGTTGTAGGAAACCGTATCAAACATTTCCTGTATCTGAGTAGGAGTTTCTACTTCACTGGAGATAGGACGGGATGAATTTAATGAATCTTTTTTAATTACTTCAAAGCACACTTCCAAAAACCAGTCATCCTAAACAGGGGAGAACAACTTTTTCAATTTCAGTTTGACTCTCTCAAAGCAATAAAACACATGCTAAGTTTAGAATATATTCTTAAAAGTGAGTATTCAGGCCTGGGATGGGAGTAAACGACAGAAAACTGTACTTGAATAACAATAAAAAAAAGTGAGTATTCAGTCAGAATTTCTTATACTTCATCATAAGTTTCTTCCCCCTCTTATATTGCCCTTTTACATGGGGGTATAAATCCAGCATTCCCTCGGACATGTCATAAATGTTTACCAGCTGCCAAGTCCTGGATCTAGAACTAACACTAATGGTTCCCTGGCACACTGGCTGTGTGCCAGGACCCTACCTCCATCATCTGCCATCCTCCCAACACCCTGCATGGGAGATGCATTATATGCATTTTACGTATGAGAATATGTGAAGCTTTGGATTAATACACAGATTCAGAGTATGGCAAATAAGAAGACACTACCTTTGAATCCATGTCTCTCTATATCATACCAAATCAAATGTCTACCCAAAAGAGCCAATTAAACTTTATCAACTACCTTGATGTGGTGTTCAGACCCTCATTTGCCTATAATAATCCATGTTTGAAGAAATCTTCTTACACATTTTGGGGCAATGAATAATCGGCCCTTTGTAAATTCTAGAGCAAACCTGCCAACACCTGGATCTCAAACTTCTAGCCTCTCCAGAAATATGAGAAAGTAAATTTCTGTTATTTAAGCTACCCACTTAGGTACAGTATCGTGGCAGGCCTAGCAAACTGATACAATTTGCTTTGTATATCAAGCAAAACACCACAGGCTCAAAAACACCATGCTATATTGTTTTCTCTTTAGCATTCACTAAAAATTTTAACAGTAAATTGATGATTCCTTAGGGCATATGGTAGGACATACAAAACTGTGAACTTACAAATTGTAGCTCTGGATATGTGGCAGTAACAGAGATCAGTTCCATGTATTGTGCAAAACCCTCATTGAGCCAAATGTCACTCCACCATTCCATCGTAACCAGGTTGCCAAACCACTAGGAGGTAAAAACTCAATGTTATTGAAATTTTAAAACACAGAAAATTGTAAACCATAGCAAAAATAATAATGGATGCTAACTTCTTTTTAGTAATTACGGCCTTTCCTCTCTATCTTTGCTACTCTTTTCTCTCTAAACAATTCCTTCTATTGAAGTGATTTTTAACATTTTCATCTCCTAGCACACATAAAATAATCACTAAAATTCTGCGGCACACCCAAAACAAAATTATAGTTTTTGCTGATCTGACCAAAAATAGGTGTATTTTTGATTCATTCACATCAGACAGCTATTGTGTTGGTTGTTGTCATTTTTTTGACAATCTAAGGGAAAAGAGGTCAGTGCCCCTGACTAAATAGTGAGGTCTTGCATGTTTTAAAAATTCTTGCAGCCCTGGGTAGGTGGCTCAGTTTGTTGGTACGTCATCTCTTACATCAAAGGGTTGCAGGTCAGTGCTTGGTCATGGCTTGTAAGGGAGGCAACCGACTCATGTTTCTCCCTCACATCCATCTCTGTGTCTCTGTCTCTGTCTTTGTCTCTCTCTCTGTCTCCTTTCCTCGCCCTTGAAAAATCTATAAACATATCCTTGCGTGAGGATTTTTAAAAATATTTCCTGTGGCACACTGGTTGGAAATCGTTGTTCTGCGTTCCCTGCCTTCAGGTCTCACTACCACACTTGGGCTTGCTTCGCTTTTCTTTTGTGTTCCCATTGCCCACACCTCTCCAACTTTCATTTTGTCCTTCAAATACCTCCTAGCTATTACACTTAACATTCTGAAAGAAAATAAAACATTCTGTGGGCTTGTTTTCTTTCACATAACAACTATAATCTCATTTTATCCTTGATGTATGGTGATGGCCTAAGGGAAAATATAAGCCAAACTATCCTTGGTGAAGTTACCTCTTCGTATTCAGTAGCAAGTACTTAAGAGAAGCACAAGAATTCATTTAGGACTTTCAGACTGTTACATAATAGTACTGATGAGCAAATTTTCTTGTCAATCTCTGCCTTGACACTTCCAGGGATTAACTTGGCCACTAAAGTGAATAAGGTCTGAGGTTTCAACTATATCTACATAAAATAAAAAGGGTGAATAAGGATAATCTAAATAGAAATTTATCTATATTTGATCTGTAACACCAGTTTTATGTATTACTACTTTTTCATGTACTTTCATATATTATTTATTTATGCCCAATATGCCCTATAAACTGCATCTAGTTTATCTATTTTAGGATTGCAACCTCCAGAAGGATGGGAAACGTTAAAAGATTTTAAGATTCAGAAGACAGCCTTCTTATAGTTTATACAAGAAGAGCAGAACAGCTGCATCTGTAGCTTTTAGAAAATATTTGAGTCTACTCCTTTTTTGATGACCCTCAGATCATTTTGCAAGTGGGCACCCATCTTCCCAAGGGCATCAATGAGAACGGACAGGAGTTGTTCCCTCAATATGACAAATAATGAACATGAGAAACAGAAGTTGAGCTGATTCTGGTCACTTTTCCAGTTAGCAAGAGTGGTTTGTTTACTCATTCATTCAGTGTGTATCTATTGAGAACCTACGTTCCTGGTACCATGCCATATGTTAGATATGTAAATGTATATAATACAGCCTCTGCCTCAATACAGATGGTGGAGGTCAACAAGTAGACATAAATGCAATAAAGCATTACTGGTGCCATGATCAATATCTGAACAAGGGACAGAGAGGATTCCAGGAGGAAAGACTCACTTCTCCTTAGAAAGTGTGTTGATTAGTTAGGAAATGACACGTTTTCTGGGTCTTGCAAGTGGGTTTTCAGTTATCTTGGGAGAGGTGTGTGCTCTATGCAGATCAGGAGAAGCAAAATCATAGAGGAAAAACACAACCTGGCATGTTCGGGAAATGGCAGTAATCTGGGATGGATAAAGCTTAGAGTGTCGGTAAGAGGATGAGGCTGCAAAGATGGAGAGGGGCTCTGTTATGGGGGGTTTATATGACATTCTGTGGACCCCTGACTCACCCAGTTGGCATTGGGAGTCTTTCAGGGTTTTACACAGAGGAGTGACACGGTCCTATGGAGACAAAACAGTCAAGGCAAAAATCCTGATGCAACCTGCTGCTTCAGCCCCTCACAAAAGAGAAGCTGTCAAAGGAAGACTCAGAGGGAGCCTGGAGCTTTAGAGGCAGAGCTCACCGACCATTTCCCTACAAACACTGTATAGAAAGATTAGGAATCCCTAGAGTAAGTTAAGTGCTTTAGAGCTATCAGTGGCTAATAACCAAAATCCCTAAGATGGGCCAGTGGGGAGATCCTTAATCTGAGAAAACTGCCCACATGTTCTTATAGTTCAGTACTGAACCTGACTCCTAAGTAATCAGGTACTTGGTTCACTGCTTAAAAAAACAAACACAAGACTTATTATTATGGTGATAATAAAAGATAAAGTTAAAACTTAAAAGTAAAAGACATTACCAAGTTCTAAATTGGCATGCTATTTACCTACATGGTGAAAGAGAATTTCTAGGGCCCTTAATAATTCATTGTGTCACCAGTGATTTTCAGAAATGAAATAGAATAGAAATAATCTCTGATATATATAACGCTAGTTTTATAGTTTCATATCTGTATGTAAGGCAGAGTTGATAGGTGGGCTTTGCAAATTTTACTCTGCAAGCAATGGTAGCCATGGCCATCATTAATAACTAACACTTATTGGATGCCTACTGTATGACAGGAACAGATACTAATCCATAAGCCTCACAACAGTTTCAAGAAGCAAGAGCTATTATTAACTTAATTACATAGATGAGGACACTGAAGTTTAGAGAGATAGGTAATGTGTCCAGGGTCAGCAGCCTGTGAGTACTCAGACTTGAGGTACTTCATTATGACCATGTATTCAAAGGTTCCACCAAAGAGAGATTGACTTTGCCCTGTATTGGAATATCATAGTACTGCAGGGTATAAGAAGAAATATATGTAATAGAAATCCTTTTTTGCAGCGTTTCCAATTCTGTGTTTTATATATCTACATAGTTCTTACCCTTCTTTACTAAAACACATTTGAAGATTTTACCTTGGAGGGTTTTAGAGAATATAGTGACCAATTCTCTTATGATACAATTCCTGTATGAGTCCCATAGGCTAGAGCTGGAGCCTCCTGCTACATACATACTGTGTTTGGTTTGGTAATCCATAAGGGCCCTTCTAGAGGTAAAGTGATATACAGGGTCTGTCAGAAGTAATGCCTGCCTGAGTGCAGTTGGTAGGATAATAATGTGGGTGTAATAATTTATAGTTTTAATCTGAGCATTTCACATAAAATGTCATGTGGTATGCTTGACTATGAAATTGTTATGTTACAGAATCACACGCTTATGATTTTATAATAAAAGATTTTGTAATAAAAGGGGCATTATTTGTGCTGGACCCTGTATAATAATTTTATGTTGTTTTCAGAATTTTATGTTGTTTCAGTATAGTGCTCTTTTGGACGGATACTAAGAAAGTATCATGAGTACCAAGTACCTGGTGTGCTAGTTCATGGGCTATGACTCTGGTGACCCACAGTTTATCAGAAGCGGAAGAGGTCTTGGGATCAAAGAGCAGTGACGTCTCTCTATATGTGATGAGGCCCCAATTTTCCATGGCTCCGGATCCAAAGTCAGGAATGGCAATTAGATCTAAAATATGAGAACAACCACACTTGATCATTCTGTCTTCCACACCAGAAGTGGGATTTGCTTCTTCCTCAAGTGCATTATGATCCTTGCAGTGCATTTAGCAAATGTTCTAAAAACATCAAGAATATCTTACAATTACCATGGTGTCTTGTAGTTGCACTAAAAATAATCAGTACCCATGTCAAGTAGAATATATTCTATCAATACAGTTTTGGTTGTAGCTGATGTAACCTATTGACATTTAACCTCCCCCCCCCCTCAAAGTGCTGGACTCTGAAAATACCATGGATGCATTAATGCTAAGAAAATAATTTATTTAGTATTTAGTATTTATTTAGTAGTACTGAAAGCTTTGAAAATAAAAGGTGTCAAATAATTTTAATGTGTTTGAGATTCATCAAAACATGTAATAAACTCATCTCTACAAAAATAGAAAATTAAAGGATTTTGATTTCAGGAGAACATCTTTCAGGAACAATCTCTATAGTCAATATTGCAAATAATATTTCAGATACTATGTATGGCCTCTCTTATGAGCAAATGTCCTTTAGAGCATAGAGGAAAAAAGCCGTGAGCATCAATTCTTTTTTACTTCAATTTCCTTTCAACATTGATATTTCCTCTACCTCTTAACTAAGTCTTGGGTGGGGTGGTGAGACTTAATCATCTTTAAGCAACTCAGGTATAATGTATGTTAACTTGTATCCATGTACATGTGTGTGTTTGTACATCCTTTGCCAGTGACTTCATGTAGGTTAGAAAATTAAAATTTCTGGCTAATATTTAATCTTGAACTTTTTTTTATTCTGCCAAGAATAAAAAGAAGAAGTACTCTTCGGCTAAAAAAGAAGGTGATTTTTTTAAAGTTTGTAATGAACCATGCTATTTGGCTTATAATTGCATTGTCTGGAATTAGTACTGGTTAATTCCAATGTATAAAATCAAATACTTATAACAAAAAACTAAACTGGCACTAATAAAGATTAGTATTCATTAGCACTTCAGTGCGGGAATAACTCCTTTTCTAAGTTGTACTGATGATTTTCTATTAGTTGATTTCCCAAAGCCATTAGAGACACCTATCTGCTCTATATTTTCTTAAACTGCATCCTTATTTTCAGTTACTTTTAAAATACAGTTCATATACTCTTCAAGGTTGCATTTTGTTGGTGGCTGTTATTTGACCTTTCCTTGACTTTTGCCATAGAAGACAGCAGTGGATTGTGGGTAAACTGAATTTAGTTTACCCACTGTGCTAAGGAGTATATAGAACCAGCATTCTAATAATACAATGACATTCAGGAACTATAGAAATAAGCTCTTGATATTTTTTAAAGTTTTGTTTTACCTTTTGCAAAAAAAAAAAAATACATGGAGGTTGGGGGGGAAGGGCAAGAAAGATATGATGAGTATTTCCTAATGTCCCAAAGGAAAATAAATGTTTTGTCACTGTCAGGAACTCTTAAAAAGTAATCCATATGTTATAAAATTAAGTCACAGTTTTTATATTTTCTGCAACATTATAAAAATCACAAGCTTCATTTTTAAGATAGAAAATTAAAACAAAGATAGATTATGTGTTTTTTAATATAAAGATCTACTATCATATTCAAATGATCTATTTTCTTCAAATCTTTTAAAAATCTTTGCCACCGTCTTTCTTGTCTTTCAATCTCAGTTGCACTACCGATAACAAATGAAGGGACGATTTTCAGCTGCTTGCATGAACCTTTGGCAGCTTTTATAAAACATTGCTGCTCTTGTACAAATGTGGTATAGGAAAAAATGTGCTCCAGACAAGTCATCCAATTAATCCTAACATGCAATGCAGCTATTTTAATATTAAATCCAATAAATGAATAAAAATGATCCACACTACTTGGACTTTTCATAAATACCTTATTTTCTACACTCAAGGATCATCTCTGAAGTACAAATTACTGCTTCCTGGGCTAAGTGAACCTCTTCAGTGCTCATTTAAGTCACATATAAAAGGAAACAAATTAAAGCAAATCATATAAGCAAAAATAAAGACAATGACATAGACTTTGTCCCTACCCAGCTTTGGGAGTGGATAGTTGATATCAAAGTAATTTTCATAAAAATCGAGCAGCTTCAATGATGCTTCCAAAGCATAATGGGTTTGACTCCATTTCTCTGGAGATGCATAGACAGATACCTGTGAAATATTGATCAGAAAAATTGGTCTTTGAATGACAGCTCTGTAGCACAATACCATTCCTAACAACCCTCACCCAAAAAAAGGCAGACTACATTTTTCAAGAAATTACTGAGGCACTACTAAAGCATGTTGTCAATAAGGGATCAGACGTTCTGTAAAGTATTAAAGCAAAAGCCATTCATGCAAATTATTAAAAACCCTGCATCTTCTGTTACAATCTATTCCCTAGTCAGGGGTGTCCAACCTGTGGCCTGCAGGCTGCATGTGGCTCAGGATGCCTACGAATTTGGCCCAACACAAAATCATAAATTTATTTTAAACATTATGAGATTTTTTTTGTCATTACATGTCATAATGTATTTAACGTGTGGCCCAGAGATGCCAAAAGGTTGGACACCCCTACTAGGTGTTAATTGTGAATTTCAACCTACAATATATTATGCTATTAAATCATGAGAGTCCACTTGAGCTCATCAGCATTATGTACACTTGAGAACTACCCTTCCAAAATTATGACCACTAGCACAATTCAAATAAAACACCGCTTTATGAGGTGGAAAAGCCTTCAAGAACTTATTGGATAGAGCCTCCCCTGCCCTCTTCCTGGTCTAGTTTACTCTAAACAAAAAAAAAATGTCCAAATATGTTCATTGATTGTCCTTAAAGTAAAAAAAGTAGAAAAATAAAGTTAGGTTTTAATTTTCTTGGGTTTCAAGTACAGTGCTACTTCATTTCATTACCTGCTTTCATGCTCTGAATTAACTGAAGTTCTTCAGAACTTTTATAGGAAGGATATGTTAATGGCCACCATGTTTTGATGGATTACCAGGCACTATTTTTAAAGTTTATGTGTAAATCGAAATCCTCTCAACAGCATTACAAAACAGCTGTTATCTTCATGGAAGCTAAGTAACTTGCTCCAAGTCCTCCACGTGGAACACTGTAGACCTGGGATATGAATCCAAGGAAGCAGACAGCAGCCTGTCCTCTGAAGTAAACTTCTATCTGATTTCTCACATACCTATAGCTATGCACATCCAGACCTATGTGCAGAGATGCCATGATATGTATATATCCACATACATGTAGGTATAATATGTATGTAAATTGCAATAGCCATTTTATAGCTATTTTCCCAAGCATTATTATATGGTTCTTTGAATACGCTTTTAAGTCAATCATTTGGTTCCTCAGGGTAAGGAGTTCTTTCTTATTTTTAATATCTCTACTGATGTTTTCAAAACTTTATAAGATAATTATTGGGTATTGTAAATTTTTGCACACAATGAAGACTCTGAAAATTATGAAGACCTCTTTTCATTGAAGAAGAAAATTGGAAACAGTGTGAATGTCCTGAAATAGGGTGCAAAATCCTTAGGGTGCTTCTGCACACTATAGTACTAACTAAGCAATTACTAATATAGTATTACAGAAAAAATATTCATTGCATTCAACTTTTATTGCATATTATGGTGAACGTTGAATTAACACAGTCATATATTATTTTGTCAATAGTATGTATATATATCCTATTACTGTATATATTCTCATATGCTGACATAGAAAACAGCTGGAAGGTATACACTAATATTTTCAGAAACTATATTCTGGTATTGGGATTATGAGTAATTTATTTTATTTTTTATCTATATGTAGTTTGTAAAATAAGCATGATATTTTGATAATTGATAATAATAATAAAAAAAGCTTAAGAAAATAAAAGCTCATTGCTCTATTTTGTGCTCTGTATGAAACTGGCTTTCAATTTCACCTTGACCCCTGATGAGGTTGTCCCACTCACAGACTGGAAATCACAAACTATGTAGGCTACCAGGTATGTACTCATTTTAACAGTCGTTTCAAAATGATCTTCCAAGAGGCCTCCTTCAAGTTCAATTGTCTTAACCTGCAGGAAGGAAAAGAATCAGTGTTTGAAAACTGGAGTAGTTTACAGCAGTGCCTGTGACTGAAGCCAGGTAAGGCAGAGAGGAGCCCAACACTCTGAAGGACACCTGACACCCTTATAGGAGATCAGAGGCCTCTCATAACATTCTGTGGCTTTGCCTCCCTCTATTTTTCTTACCCCTGGGCACATTTTTGGAATCCCAAAGTGTTGTCAATCTTATTTCTTTTTTATTTTGTTGCTTGAAAGCATAAAAACATCTTAGATGCTTCTACTTTTTGAAATGCAGTAATCTCCAAATTGGCATTAATGTAAGTTCCACACTTCTAAGGAAAAATCTGGAAGAATGTCCCCTTTCCCTTTGTTATATAATAAATAAGTGTTGCAGAAGGAAAGGGAGGCAAAACTGTGCTGGATGCTTTGCATTATTGTGTGAGGTAGGTGTTATCTCACAGGTGAAGAAACAGAGTCTCAGAAATGTTAACTGGTTGCCCAAGGTCACACGGCAAGTTCCACAGCAAGACTAAAATGTGGATGTGACCATGTGACTCCAAAGACATTGCTCATTCTCTCACTTGCTGTGTGTCACTTGCTGTGTGATACTCACTGTGTGACAGCTTTAGTCATCATCTTATTTTTATCTTTGCTTTATTGATTTCACAGTGAAAGGAGTCAGGCCAAGGAGGTCATTAGTAATTTAAGCTTCTTCCTATGTACTGATGAAGCAAAAGTTTTAGGCTTACAGCCTCCTCAGCTGCAGCTGTCAAATTCACTGAATAATTACTGAATTCTATCTTTATTTGCTCTGGAGAGCTTGTCCTAGAGATATCTCCAATATGGTACAATACTCTTAAATACCGAGTGGATCAGATTCAGTAATCTGAAAATACCACTTTCTTCAAATTGGTAATAACTCTTGGGTTAGTTTGCTCTTCTCCCCTCTACCCTATCCCCACCTTTTCAAGGTGTCAGTCTTGTGGCAGTGCTAACCAGGGCTTATTGAACATGTTTCGTTAAGATTGCGGTTTGTTTTGACAAGAGACAATAGCTTGAAATATTACCATAAACTGCCTAGCCTACTTCAATGACAAATATTTCTGCTATTCTACAGAATTTAATTCTACAGATTTCTGTCAACAAATTCAATTCCTAAGTTCCAATAAAGCAGAAGACACTGACCAAATACTCTAAGAAAGCTGTTTATTCAGGGCAAATTAATTTTTCCCAACAATAATCTCTTTTTTTATGAGTCTGATTCAACAAGAGTTCTGTGGGTACACGCTCCTAGCAGAAGGGAGGGTTACGGTGGGGACCAGGGAGAAGAAAAAGATCATAGTCTTCTGACTGAACTCGGCAGCAAAACCGTTTAATCAGATGTGTGGAGGGGTAAGGCGAGGAGGAGGTAAGACTGTGGAACTCTGGGGAAAGTGAGAGTCTGGGACACTAGACAGCTGGTGGCAAAGATGTTTGGGAGACAGATGGGCATTCCCTCTGATTTTTCAACCCAGGTAAAGATGTGCTCCATGGAGGCCGAGTTTTGTTCAGGAACCTGGAGTGATCCACGTACATTAACATTGCCTCAAGTGCAAGCATGTGGGGTGTTTGTGTAAGCCCATCAGGAATGGCGATGTAAGCTCTGAGTATAAAAGACTTGTTGCTGGAGGAGGATTTAGCTCTTTTCTCAATACTGGCAGGACTCTATTTGCATAGCAAGTGTCACCGGCAGGTGTGTGTTTCTTTAAAGAGTGAAGGGCACAAAGAAATGCCCAAAAGATTTGCTGTCTCTACCAGTGCTAGGCTGAGCACCTCATTTCTCCTAAATCTTGTATTCTTATCTAAACAAATTGAGAACTTAGTATGTGTTGTTGCTTCCCACCAGTCCATAAAACATCTTAAATGCTGCAATTAATATTATCCAGAGAGTATGACGGTAGCATTACTTCATTTCTCCTTTTTTTGGATACCCATGAAAGCCTGGGTTGGACATATAAATGAGAAGCAGAATATTAAGCCAATATTTGCTGAAAACAGCATGATCCAGAGAACTGGCTGAGTCAACTGAAGCAATGCAAAGATTCAAGAATTGTGTAAAACATTTTCAAAGTGCTCACTTATTTTTCTTAAATATTAGAAGTTACTGGAGGTTTCTAAAAATGGAAAATGTAAACTCTAATATAACAAAATGGTAATTTATGTTTGCATTACACTTTAATTAAAAGGCTTTATGAACTGCATTTTTACTTTAGCCTCCATGATTATTCATATGAAAAATTCTATTAATAAAAAGCAGCAAGGCAAGAAACAGAACTACGCTTTGCAAAGTAGATTTGGATTTAAGGTAGCAGATCATTTTTATCTGAAAATGAGAGGGCTAATTAAGTTGCTGCATTTACAGCCTGGGCAAAACTATACGATGTGCGGTAAATGGACTGTTGTCACTGTTTCCCTTGATCTGCTCTGCCAGTATTTCAGAGCTAATATATCTTTCCAACGTTAAACAGAAATCTGAGAAATTCAGTGTCTAGCTTATCAACTCCTTTCTCCCCTTTGCCCAGGGAAGCCAGTCCCCGTTCAGGATGGAGAGGAAAGGGGGCGGGGCCACTGGCAGGCTTAGATGACTCAGCTGCTCTCTGTGCTGCTCTCCCCCTGCGGCACTGCAAGGAGAGCCTCCACCTCTGTCCTACTTTCCACGTAGTGGTGAGGAAAAGTTCTACGTGGTGTTCAATGACACAAATGGCAAGTGAAGCATTAGTGGAAAAGGAAATATCAGATGAAGTTCAGGATCCGCCCTTTCAGCGTCTCTGCATTGTAGGTACAAACACAAGCCAAGTAAAAGTGTTCCAAGGTCTCTTTCCATTAAAAAAGTGTATAACAATGATATAATTTTCATAAAAAAATTTAAGAGCTACCTATGGGACTTAAAACATGAGCAAGGATTCCTAAGTTCCAGCACAGAAGACTGGATGAGACCATTCAGGGTGGGGCCCAGGCAGGGTCTCTAGATCCTCAGGTTCCAAGTGTGGGCCCTGGGCCAGCAACAGTGGCATCCATCACCAGGGGGCTTGTTAAAACGGCAGAATTTGGGGCCTCACCCCAAGACTGACTGAGTCAGGATTTGAATTTTAACAAGATCCTGAGATGATTCATGTGGACATTACAGTTAGAAAAGTAGTGTCCTACATGATTCTGAACTTCATCTCTGGCCCAGTAACACTGATGTCAAAGAACAATGTTGCCATATGAACACAAAGAAACTGTAAATAATTTTGTTTTGTTTTTTTTAAAGTTTCTAATATAACAATGCCCCAAACAAAATGATGTTAAAATCTAGAAGGATTGGGGTTATTAAATAATGTACAGCATAAAACAAATTAATGGGTAAAGTCTTAAAAACAAAGGAAATATGTTAAAAAGCAACACAACAAAGATAAAGGCTTAACTTGAGAACAACCCCCCAATTTCTGAAAGTGGCAATACCTTTGGCATGTTGGATAGTGCGATGTGTCTGCTCTCTCTTCTTATCTTGACTGAAAAGTTGGCTTTGAACAATGGTTCATCAAAGCAAGGGAAAGCCATTCGTGCCTCAGTTGGCTCAAAATCTGTTACTGCAATCGTCCTGTGGAAAGAACCGCCCCAGGCAGAATACGTAAGTGAAACCAAGAAAGAAATGAATTTGTACCTTCGAAACACAGCTTGCCATTCCTGGAGGTGACATACTTGATTTCTCAAACTATAATCTTAGAGAATCCAGGCTTCCTTTTTTGAAATAAATAAGGGTAAATTTTAGTTTAGTAGCTGCCAGTCATGAATAACGCACATGTGAGGCACTCCACTTACGCAATCCCCTTCATTCTCCTAGCAGACAAGGATATTAAGGCTTGGAGAATTAGAGTGACCGTACAAAGATCCTTAGCTAGTAATTGGCTGAGATAGGCATGTCTAGTCAATTTGAGGTCAACACTGACTAGGAAACTAGTAGGTCAGTATCAGGTCAGTATCTAAACCTGTGGGGGTCTCAATCAGACATATGAATAATTGCGGGTCGGGTCTCAGGATGTGTTCCCAAGAGGCAGATGCTGATTTATTAAGAACCTGCTGCTAGGAGAAAAGGGAGCGAGGGAAGCAGAAGGGGGAAGAGGAAGAAGCCAGGCCAGGTCCCAGCTTCCGCCTGGTTCCCAGGAGCTCTGGAATGGAAGCTCCACCTTCAAGTTTCCCATACCGCAGGCAAGGAGCTGGGCTTTCATATTTCTGTACCATAATGGGCTAAGGATCTCCATGGGGGACCTAAGGCCCCAGGTACTTCTAGCTCCCTCTGCTTGCTGGCAAAGCAGCTCAGTCTTCAGACTGTAATCGGCAGACACATCTCTATATGAAATTATCTGATAATGCCTGAAATCCTTTAATTCAGGCTATAAAAGGGAAGCTATCAGGAAAATCATAACAAAAGTCAGAAAGAGCCTGCAGCTAACTATGGGAGGCAGGCTGGAAGTCCTCAGGCCCTTACTCCAAAAACTTTTCCCATGTCTTCCAAAATGATATTCTTAAAAAGTATTTCCTTTGGGTAGAGCCTTTGTAACTTGAAAAAAAATTTTTAAAAAGCCATCACAAGTCACATGGTGCTTTAGTGAAAAGAAGTTGATAGGTTTTGTATCCAGTACTGTGCTGGACCTGAGAACACGCCCCTAAGAATTGAGGCTGCATTTGGGGGTGGGGAGGAAGCCTCCCCAAGGGGCAGGGGGAAAGAGATGGGCCAGGGAAAAGGCTGTCCTTTTCCCCTGGGGCTGTGGGGTGGGTGTAGGAGCCCCCTGAGGCAGGGAGTACCTAAGGTGGGAAAGGAAAGAGGAGGTGTGTAGAAGATGCTGCTAATGTTGCCTACTAACATCTATTCCTCTTCTTCAGTTCCAACAGAATCCAGATTTTGTTCAGGAAGGCAATGTATCCTTACACTCCCTTGTAACTTGGTAGGCACATGACTCACAACCTAGTTGAAGTCAATGGGTGAGAAAGCTTTGCAAAAGGAGTCAGACTCAGCTGGAATGCTTCTTTTTGCCTTCTTCTCTCCCTCCCTGTCCCCTTTATTCCTGACTGGAACATGGACTTGATGCCTCAAGGTGCAAATATCATCTTGTATTAGAAAGAAAGTCATATATGCCAAGGGTGGCTGAGCAGAAAGATAGAAGTCTGGGTCCTGGATAACACTGAGAAGCACTGGAGCAAGCCTGAACTGCCCTACTCATGGACTTCTTTTCTCAAATGAAAATTAAGCCCCTATGTGTTGAGCCACTGTACTTGGGCTTCTCTAACTGGCAATTGAACACAACTGATAAAAGGTGGTAGAGCACTGAAACCAGGCTCCTTCCCCCAGCCCCAGATGGACCCCAGCTCTAAACAACCAAATTATCCTCTCTTTCTCCTACCTCACCTAACCAATATGTCTGCAAAGTTGATCTGTTTTACCCTCCAAAACCAATGCCAAGTTTAATCATTTATTCCATAAGGCACCACCACTAGCTTGGCCCCAAGCCACCATTTCTTGCCTGAACTACTGCAATGTCCTCCAAAATGATTACTCTTCTATTTTTTCCTCTCTATAATGAATCGCGACATATACCCGATCTTTATAAGCATAGATCAGATAGGAACCCTCTAATGACTTCCCTGGCACTGAAGTAAAAGCCTACTCCTTACAAGAGTGATCTGACCCTTTTCACTCTGCTTCTCTCTCTTGCTCATGCCCTTTAAGCCACACAGGCCTTTTCTCAATCAGTCCCAACTTACAGACTTTGCACTTGCCGCTCTCTTTTCTGGGAACACTTTGCCCTAATACATCCTCATGACTATGTCCTTTTATAAATTCGTCAGGTCTTAGTTTAAATGCACCTCCTTGACAAGGACTTCCCTGACCACTCAGCTAAATTAGACCCAAACCCCAGCTACATTTATTCTCTATTATAGCACCTTGTTTTGTTTCCTTCATAACACTTATCATTTACCTTGTCCATATCTCACCACTATACATTCAGAGTCTAGAACAGTGCCAGGCATGAGACATGCACCCAATAAACATGAGCTGATTGAATAAACAGTATTTCTCAGTTCTCCAGACCAACTTGCTCCTGCCTCCTGGATTTGAGTCATGCTGTTTCCTGGGCAATCTACATACTTTCATTTCCTCTTTCTCTATCCAAATCCCACTTACATTCCCTTCTGGTCCCAGATCAAGGCTCACCTCCTTTGAGAAGCTCTCTGTACTGACCATCCTTTCCTGTAGCACATAAACACATCTGTCTTACCACAGTCACACTGGCCCCTACTCCCAGTTATTCTTCTATCTGTTTTTGCCTCATCATTCTTTCTTCCCAGCTTTACTGCAATTTCCATAAGAAACGATAAAGCTTCTCCTTCTTTCTAGTTTCCCAGTGTATTGGGCTTTTCATAAATGATCACTGAAGCATGCTCCTGGCGAAGAGATGCAACACATTATGAAAGTATCACAAGAGACTGTAAATGTCTGGATCAGTGTCTTACCTTGTTTCACCACCAAGAGTTCTGTACGTGCTTTTATAAAACCCTTCAAAACCATCAGCTAACTTGGCCTGAAAGTCAATGGCCACATAGTATCTTACGTCAGCCTTAAGTTTCTCTGGAACCAGCAGAGCAATTTGTTGATGAGCAGGATAACTCAAAACATCCAGCCTTTTCCCTGGTTTCCTGTATCTCAAATCTTCCTCCGAATGAAGG
>PVKM010009109.1:0-37571 GCA_004027735.1 Carollia perspicillata | reverse complement strand
TTTCAGAAGTGAGAATGGGCGATTTACATGTAGTTGAGGAAGAAGAGAACACACAGGCAGGCAAATAGCAAGGCAATCCAGGAACAATGGGACACCCCGTCTCTAGCTAACCGGCTTAGAGCCTTCCTGACTGATGCTGGGGTGCAGATTCTTAAGGTGATTAAGCCAAGCAAGGCTCCCTTCTTAAAGCAGGCTTCTCTGTCTGACTCGCTTGGGCAGAAAAGGGGGAGGGTCAGAGTTTCTTACCGAGTCTTGTCTCGGAAAGTAGCTTCAGGGTGGCAGAATTTCAGTCCCTGTCCCCACCATGGCAGGGTGTGCTGTTTTTCCAGTCCACGTTGTACATTTTCCCTACATGCCTAGGTGCCTACGAATGGCATTGTTTTGTGTTTTAAAAAAATATCTAAATTGCATCATTCTGTATGTAAAACTGTGATTTTCACAGTTTTGGGAGTATCCAAGGCAATACTGATGGATCTATTTTATTCATGTCGGTAGCCATACAGTAGTCCTCAATCCAGGAGTGAGCAAAAGTAGGTTTATAGTTGTGAGTACATAAAACATATAGTTTATTCTTGTACTATTATATATTAATTATTATTTTATTTATTTGTACTAACTGTAAACCTACTTTTGCCCACCCCAGTCTATCCTCATTTATTCTGCACTAACAGACATTAGGATTTTTGACAGATTTTACTATTGCACACTGTGCGTCACTAAACATTTTTATACCATGTCTCCACGCACACAGACGCCAGAGTTTCTTTTTAAAAAATATACCTAGAAGTAGAACTGCTAGATAGGAGGGAGTGGGAGTGGGATATACCAAGTATTCCAGATGTTGCCAGATTGTTTTCCAAAGTGGCCATCCACATTTATAAACACATTAGGAGTGTGAGGCCCCTCTCTACCCCATTCTTGCCAGCATCTGGTCTTGTAGACCGTATTGTTACCCAATGACATCTGTTTTATACTATTTCTCTGATTACTAATGAGGTAAAATGATTTTCTCATACGTTGATTGGCCATTTGGTTTTCCTAATTTGTGAATTCCTTGCTTCTAGTCTTTGTTGGATTTTCTATCAGGTTTTACATGTTTCCTTATTGATTTGTGACAGATTTTTTGGATTTTGATATATATATATATATATAGGATACATACATATATACATACATACACATACACATATATTCAGTAAGGTGGATAATCACAAAATTGATATACAACATTAATTAACAAAATTAACAGTAGTTCATATATAGAAAATCAGTTGGGAGATAATGAGAGCCTCATCTGCAAAGTAGCATAAACGTAAAATATTTAGCAACAACTTTATTAAGAAATATAAAGACATTTTAAATTACCATTGTACATTAATGAAAGGACTTTGAAGAGACCAGAGTTTTGCCTCCCTGAAGCTGATTTTGGGGATGTTGATTTTAAGCTGTTGATTAAGAAAGAAAAGACTCAGAAACAAACTTTGACCTGCCTGCCCACCCAGGTCCCCCACCCACCCCACCCCTTTGCTGCCCAAGAAATTCAGACAGAGAAACCCGCTTTAAGAAGGAGAGTTCCGGATGCTGCCTTAGTAAATAAGAGGGCTTCAGGCAGGCCCTGTTCCCTTCTTTTTTCCTTTATCCAAAAATGTCTTATATATCCAATGTTGTCTCATTGTCTTGGGAATGTTTATGGAATTATCATGCCTATGTGAATTCCCCATGCACATGTATTAAACTTTGAATTTGTCCTGTTATCTGCCTCTGTTGATTTGATAATTAACCCAGCCAGAAGAACTTAGAAGGGGGGAGAAACAGTATAAAAATGTTTAGCCCCAACAACATGTCAAGTCATGGTCCAAGAAACTCACATCATGAAGATGTAAGTCCTCCCCAAACGAGTCTACTGATTTAACCCTATTAAAAACTCAAGCAACTTTTTCATTGAACTTAACACAAAGTCCACATATCAGAGTAAAAAAATTCAGGGAGAACTAAGACAATGAGTAAAAATGAAAATGAGAAGTATATCCTAGAAGGTGACAACAGTTGGTTATCAAATTGCAAGAACCACACACACCGGCAGAGAAATACACAAATGGACATTGATCCTCATTGTGTGTTGACAAATTTTTGGAACAAAAACATTCCACTGTTGTTATATCTTTAGTGACTAAATAATTCCTTCTCTAGTTTTTAAGTACTCTAGTTACCACTCCAGTAGTAACATTCTCTACTACTCTGGTAGTAACATTTTCTAGTCAATACATTAAGTAAGAGGAAAAATAAGCATTATAGTCTGGCTGATGTCTTATGGCCTCTAAGGCAGGAAGATCCACTGAGCCCCTAATCCAAAGAAAAATCATTTTTTGGCAGCTGACTCAAGAAATGCAGGACAAGTGAACGAGCTGCTCTGGGCCATCACTTTTCTTACCTATCACAGCAAGTTGTATGGAAAGATATTACCCTCATAGAACCATAGGAGTGTTTATGTTAGAGTTGGGAGAAACTGAAGTGATCCTTTAGAGCACGTGACCCATTTTATAGAAGAGACAGAGGCCTACTGAACCTAATGGTAAAATACCACTTGGCATTTGTCAGTGTGGCCCTAATGCAGGGGTAATTCCAGGAAGCATAAGACATCTTTAAGGAGCTCCCAGCGTGAAATCACAGCAGGCATGGCTGTGCCAACAAATGCTGCTGGAGACATGTGGAAACCGTGAGACAAAACTCATGAGAGCTGCTGGGTGCCTGGCACCCCTACCTGAGCCAGCTGAATCTGACTGTCCTGGCTTCCCCGCCAACTTGAACTTTGGGAGACAGAAGCAGGTCTCTTTTCTAATGATGATTCTCCCTGGAATATTCTCAAAGTGTTTTTGCTCATCTTTCCCACATACCTTTCTGCTTTTAAAATTAACTGACTCAAATGACATGCTCAGAGCAGAAGCCACCATTTGGGTGGCTATGCCCCAAGTCCTCATTTGTGTGTGATTGTAATTTAATAGGACTCTATTCACCTAGTGGGATGTAAAATTTATCACATAGTTTTTAAAAAATATGCTAGAACATTCTTTAAAGTACTATCTCACAATACCTATACTAGGAACTATGTGTTACTATCTCCATTTAACAGACAGGGAAGCTGAGCCTCAGGAAGGCAAGTGACCTCCCCAAGGACACAGGGAGTGAGGGCAGAGACAGGACCCCCAGCCAGCTGCGTCTGGCAGAACCCCACACCCACCATTTGCATGGTGCCAACTGTCAACTCAACTTACAATGGCTCTGGGCTCACTTAGAGAGGCTGTGTGCTGATGACTCGAAGTTATGTAAGACAGGAATTCCAGAGAAAGATAGGATGTAATTATTCAAAATTTAGAGCAGGTTGCTCTGTAGCTGTGCGTTGTAGAGTTGCCAAACCTCCTGGGCTATACCATTCTATTGCCTCTTTAGAGAATCGGCACTCCACTTTGCTGCTTCTTAATTTCATGAAATTAAGAAATTCATTTGTTGACATCAAGCATTAGATATATGGGTCTGGTGATTAAATGGGTGTAGTGTCAAGTACAAGAATTAAAAATTAATAAGATGGTAGTAAGGATCTATAGCTTAAAACATGTAGTGATAAAGATATCTTCTATGCCATTCTTTTCACTCACTTAATCCTTGGCACTCTAACACCTTTTCCATTCCTTGAAGTTTTGAAGATCTTTCCTGTTCCAGTAAGGTCTTCACATGTACTGTTCCTTTTGCCTTAAAACTTAGTCTACCAGTTTTTGCATGGTTCCTCCTTTTCCTTTGGGTCTTGAGTCAAATATTAACATCTCAGAAATGCCTGCTCTCATCCCCTATCTAAGAAGGCTCCACAGTTATTCTCTATCAAATCCCCTAGTTTGTTCCTTTCCTATCTGTTTCAGTCTGAAAATATTCTATTGGTTTCTTTTTTTCTGCAGTTGGAGATTCTTTTTGTTCACTATTGAATTTCCATCACCCAGAACTGAGTCTAGAAAATGATGGTAGCTCCGTAAAAATTGATTAGGAGAACTAATGAGTGAATGAGGAATCTCATAATAGGAACAGTAAAAATGATCAGAAAACCCTTTTCAGCTACATTTTCATACAGAGATTTAGTCATGAAAATGGGGAGCCCCTTATACTTTTACTCACTTCCACAGCCCTGGTCAGTCAATTCTGACTTAAGAGGGACCGGAGACTTGCAGATGCTGGGTTTTGTATCCCAGCTCAGAAAACCCCGTCTTGTAAGCATAACTGGGCTATCAGGACCCTTCTCCCTCAGCTCCTTTGGTGTGTGTTCTGAGCCCTGCAAAAGTTACTATTTACTGGGTTTTGTTGGGCCAACACAAAGTAAATATTTTCAGTTCCCAAATGCTGGAGAGAGCAGGAGAGAGATCAAATGACAGTGCTGGGAGTCAACTCAGCCTCGTGTGGCAGCAGGCCGGTTCTGTGCACGCTGGGAGCTCACGGATTAAGAACACATGGCGAGGGCGGAGTCCCTGCAGCCAGCTCTGCGACACACAAGAAAAACTCAAGCTGCTCTTGAAAGAAATCAACAGCAGCAAATCGAGTGCCAGGTGCTGTCAGCGCCATGCATGCTCCAAGGCTTATCAATACCCATCCATGTCCAGGTGGTGTGGTGCCGTTCAGAAGTGCAGAACAGGAGGGGTGGTGGGGAGAGATGCCCAGCCCATCAGCAAGAGGAGCAGAAGTAGGTCTGCTGGATGATCATTAAAGAGCGCAAAGCCTTGGTAGTCCTGAGCTCAAGGGTTTGAAAACCATGCTTATCTGTAAATAAAATCAGTGAAAACTGTGCCTGTTACTTGCTCTCTCCTGCAAGAGAACAAGACCCTGGCACGTGATCAGATGCTTGAAGAGCCATCTGAAATGAAGCCACACGGAGGCTCTGGGTCACAGTGCTGTTCCTATGCTGGATGGGTGGCAGCTAAGCCCTCCTAGATGCTCTTGGCCAACAGAAGAGGTACTGGGGCTTGTCCAAACAGGCCCCAACAAGGCACTTTTATTTAGTTTCTAACGTGATTGATCTAATTTGTTTTAGGTTCTGGGAAACTGGCTATACTACAAGATAGCTTCCTGGAAACTTACGAAAACTTACATCCAGAAATGCTTGAGCAAATTAGACATTAAGGGGTCAATTGTATATCTTTCAAATCAACAAGGTGCTAGGTAGATGAAATTGATCTATCCAGAAAAAGTTCATAGTTTAGGAAAAATTAGGTTTTGAGAAAGCAACATACGTTCTTCTCAAGCTTTCTCAGGCTCACTTTTAAAGAATCATTGAAGCCCCCCCCCTTTAAAAAGGTACTAAATCTATCATCAGAAAGATATCAGGTAGCACACCCATCTGTTGCTGTTTTAACATTTTAAAAGGATTCACTAAGAGTGGAGATGCTTTTCTCTTAGAAGCTGGCAGACTGCTGTCTGTGCCAAGTGCAGGTAGCTGGGATTGTCTTCGAGGGAGGGAATAGCCCTGGAGTGGGAACCTCCCAACCTACCTGGATGGAAGAGAAGGGCTGAAGACAGAGCTCAAGCTCTCATTTTCCCAAGTGAGAAAATGGACTCCTAGTTCGGTTAGATAATTTTTCCTAAGGAAATATAGCCAATGGACTAACAAGAAGCCAGCTTGAGGAGTTCCATCTCTTGGTTTCTGGCCCACAACCATCTGCATTCTGCAAAATCTCTTTAGATATTCCCAAGAGGTGCAATTCTCATCAAAGACTCCTCTAGAGGCCTCTTTCCATATTGAAACTGGTCCACCAGGGTAGTTTTAGAACTGGGGTTTTTCAATCCAGGACTTCCCTGTTCTCCCAAATTGAGAAATCAGTTTTTTAAAAATATTTATTTCTATCTTCTAAGTGGGGATTATAAATCAAAACCAAGCCATTAAACAAGCTACAGTCCAAAGCTCTCTCTACTTGCTCTAGATCTCTAATAACATTTGCTAAAGGTAGAAATCAGCTAGGCTTTTCAGGTGCTTAAAAAGCATGCTGGACCCTGGCCAGGTAGCTCAGTTGGTTATAGTGTCATCCAGATACGTCAACGTTGAGGCTTCGATTGCCTATCAGGGCACATACAAAAATCAAACAACGAATGCATAAATAAGCTGGAACAGCAAATCAACGTTTCTCTCTGTCCCTATACCAACTTCTTCTCTCCAAAACAAAAACCTCCGAACTACGTTGGGAAGGCATGTTGGGAAGAGATGGCCCAGGAGATTATTTTCCCAGGTGCCTATTAGACTCAGTTTCATGGCTGTACTCCTCATCGATTTTATTTTCTTAAAGAGTCAAGTTTTATGCCATAGTCTTACTAGGAATATCATTGATGTATCTGTTCTTTTTCAAAACAGCTTCTTCTGTTTTATAAAGAACAAAAATTTAACCTTTCTTTTCTATGTGTGAAATAAGCCAAAATACAATTCTCTTGAAAATTGAGCTTTGTTTTAAAGTAAGAAAAATCCTATCACCTATCCATATGACAAATGGAGTAGATTGTTGTAAATTACTTGACAACATTAAATGTGAAGCGGAGAGCTTATTAAAATTATACTTGCCCTGAGTGGTGGTGTTCAGTGGGTTGAGTGCCAGCCTGCAAACCGAGGGGTTCCTGGTTCGAATACTGGTCAGGGCACATGACTGGGTTGTGGGCTAGGTCCCCAGCTGGGGGTGTGCAAGAGGCAACCAACTGATTGAAGTATCTCTTGCACATTGATGTTTCTCTCCCTCTCTTCCCTTCTCTCTAAAAATAAATAAATAAAGTTTTTAGAAAAAATAAAATTATACCCTATTTTTGGTTATATGTGTATTCCAAGAGACAGCATGACATGTAGCAAGTACTCAATAAATAGCTAGTGAATGAATGGATGAATACTCACATGTGGAGTTTCCACTCCAGGTAGTTGACTTGGGGATTTTAATCCCACTGTTGAAATATCCTGCTGGAGCATTTGGCCAAGCCAAAGGAGTTTCTTGTCAAAATGTTGGCGAGTAGAGTACAAAGCAAGATGTGCATCCCTTTGGCTGCCGTTTTCATTTCTGAGATGTGTTTCTAGCAGCTCTGCTAGGTGCTTCCTTTTCCTTCCTCCTAAACAGTGGGAGTAGGCCACGTTTATGGCTCTTACTTTCAAGGGAAGGAAGAACGTGTCATGCATCCTTGAATTTTCCAAGGCCACCTGCAGTAGACAGAGCAGCCGGCAACTGATACGTCTTGGTTCATTTGATTTAGAAAAATATTCCAAGCAAATATTGTCTCTGGACAGAAAATACCCCAATTTTTTTAGAAGTTATTGATTTCCCTTGCTCAGTCCCTAAAGAGAAAGAAACAAAAGTGAAATGTCACATGATTCATTTTACTGAGCCTGTTGTAATTTGCCAGGATAGATGCACTCTTGTGTTCTCCATCTCCATGCCCCAGGAGCAGAACCCCGAGAACAGCTCCCCTGGCCAATGCTGGCCTCTACTGGTGTAGAAACAGGACATCAGGGGGCCATGGGCAGATGCTCCCTTCAATCCAACAAATACGGCAGGGCAGAAAGGGGTCCCATCATACACATACCTGAGGGTGCTTTGGCTCCCAACACCCTATAAATGAAGGTGCATTCTCTATCATCTCTTATTATAGCATGAGCACACTCAAGTGGAGAGCTATGATTATTGATTTACTGCATTTTTTCACTAAATCACTGAGGGAGACAAGCAGACCAAGGACTATGTCTGACTTTGGACCCCACTACCTCAGTATAGAGCCTGGCATATTAAGAGATGCTGACCAATGTCTTTGAATGCCAGAGTGACCAACTAGTCCTGGTTTGCCTGGAACATTCTCAATTTTGGTAATGCAGTGGCATTGCCTCAGGAAAGCCCTCTGTCCAGGGCAAACTGGGCTGGTTGATCACTCTGTTCAGAACGTCACAGCGTTGCTCACTGACTTGCAGAATTCTGAATTAAGGTCAGCTCACCTCTTGCAAATCTGTGTAGCATCGGTCTCATCAACCTGGGGGAGCAGGGTTTGCAAAGAGCAAACAAACAAAAAGTTTTCTGTTAAAAAATCAATATATTTTTCAGACTGTTTGAAAAATTCTTTGTTTCTTTTTTCAAATACCTGTCAGAATAATCATTTAGCATGAAAAACTAAAAGGTCGTGAGTAGAAAAGAACAAAATCGAGTAAGAAGCATGACAAATCATTTCAGTTACAGGCCGCACATATTGCTTTTTCCCCTCAAATGATTTGCCATGTGACTTACTACAGACATATTGGACAATACGAAGGGATCAGAATCCTGGCTGGATTTATTTTGGTATAAAAAAAAACCTAGAAAGGAAATAAATGCTAAGAAAAAAGGATTATCAAAAAATTTCTCACACTTCCTTTGAAAAAAGAAATTTGTCAAGAAAATATCTCACCATTTAGTAATTCAGTTTTAAATACATTTTTTGCACTTTCAGAATTTCCCCAAATGAAATGCCACAGAGAAGAATGCACATTTTACAGTCCTAAACATATTTAATATACTGTTTTTACAACAGCTGTTGCTTTCACAGAACTTTAACCTTGCTGTGTAAATGCATCCCCAGGAAAATACCCAGGTTGTCATGGAGACAACCTTATTAGCACTGGGCCCTTTGCTCCGTTGAACTGGTGTCAGCTTTCAGCCTCCCTGCATTCCAGTCTGGCATCAACCCCAGGCTACAACTCAGACTTTATTAGAGGTCCTGATGAAGAACAGCGCAGGAATCCGGGGCAATTACTAGAACTGTATGACCACTTTCCATCAACACACCTGATGGGGAACCTGTAAATTAATTCCAGAGGGAGTGATGGCATTAATCAAGATGTTCTGGCATCTTCCTTGAAGAACCTCTGATAGACCCAGCTGTCTTTTTCTAGCTAATTTCAGGCCCATCTATTGTCTTAGCAGGGGAAGATAACATTACAGCTGACATTTGGAAGATTATTGAAAGTATCATGTGACAAGTGCCACAAGAGTAAGGCGGAATTTTAGTGTTGCTAAAAGAGTTGGTGAAACTTCTGTCTCCCTTTGAAGAAATACGGAATCATAGTTGCATTGAGTCCTGCATGCTAATTAATAATAGCATTTTCTAAACAACTTTTAAATATTTGACTTTAAAGAACATTGAGCTCAAAGGGGTCACACAAAAAATATTGAATCAAAAAGTGAAATGATGATCCTATGTTTCTTTTTGTAAAGCATTGCCAAAGAGGAAACAAATGAGGTTCTAGCCTTGGCTAACCACTTCAGAGAGCAAATTAAAACAAAATCTTTCTAAAACAGTTAGGTTTTATGTCTCGCAGGAGCGCATGTATGCGTGCACACGCACACACATACACGTTACTATCCCTGAAAAGTTCTTAAATTTCATTACAAGAAAATTTTCAAATGGTTTATATTCTAAAACTTTTATGCATTTGTGATTTAGCCAAACAAAGCACCTCATTGACCATAAAGGAAACTTACCAAAATTGTTCTCAGTGAACTGATGCCAAATGTAAAGACACAAAATTAAATCAGTACTTTAATCAAACCATCATCTAGTGGCCTTGCATGGTGTCAACTGTCACACAGTCAGGGACAGAGAGTGGGCACAGACAAAGCTGAGTTTATGTGGAATCATCCTTGGAGATCTGACTGAATCGGGCTTGTATTTATTTAGGCCACAAACATGTGTGTGTAAATAAACCAGAAATGTCTGACAATTGCCATGTTTAATACACTTATTAAAGGGTGAGGAGAAAGTGGAGTGACTTTCATTTGCTTTCTTTGCCTTTCCTCCAAAGATCAGCTGGAGTCCATGTTCTGGTAGGGAACCTTCACTCAGGAGTCCATTTGGAAGTGTCTTCTCCCTTCTGCTCACTTCCTAAAGTTGTTATTTATTTGTTCACTCAACAACAGTTTACTGAGCACATACTATGTGGTGATTACTCTGCAAGAAGTGTAATGGTGAACCAGTATATGTTGTATTGCCCTTATGGAGTTTATGCCTTTTAGCTGCTCATGTGGCACCATAGTGTCTTCTCATCTGGTAATATATTTGCTTCTGTCTTTCTGTATTTACAAATGCCTTAAGAGCAGAAGGTGTCCAACCACAGTTGTTTTTAATAATTTTTTTTACTGAAATTGTCATCTGAATTAACAAGGCATTCAAGAAACTGGACATCCCATTTTGATCCTTTTTTTTTCATACTGATCAACAAAAATCAATGTCAAAGAAGAAAGAAGTATTGCAACTAAGGTACTTTAAATATAAGCCATAGGTGTTATTCCAAATAAGAAGTTTCAAAATCAGTGGCAGTGTAATAATTGTGAAATATTAAGCAATGTGTTACTTGTCCTCTATTCAAATAGCTAAGTTATAGCTCCCTGTTCATTGCCTCTAGGGAGAGATGTGACAGGATTAAGGCAGAGAAAAATGTTTTCCTGGCATTAGCTCTCAAAATCCTTATCCCTTGGGGACATATAGAGGGCCTCCACAGAGAGAAAATATTTGCGGAAAACATGACTGTGAGCAGCGCTTCCTGCCTCACGCGGGACTTCTAAGAGTTCCCTGGGCTTTAGGCAGGGAGGTGATGAGAGAGCAGAGATGTGGGTGGGGCTGGGAGACAACAAGCTGAATTTAATGGGGCCTAAGTGGAGAGGAACTAGGACCATCTTAACAAAAGGCCACCATGAGAGGCTCACTTTAAGTGTCCAGGTGCTGGATGGGACTCAGAGACCAAGTAGCTGAACTCTTACCCAGGGACCACTTGGCAGGAGTAGCATCCATTTGAGCTCCCACATTTTCCTTTTCT
This sequence comes from Carollia perspicillata, assembly GCA_004027735.1. Taxonomy (NCBI): domain Eukaryota; kingdom Metazoa; phylum Chordata; class Mammalia; order Chiroptera; family Phyllostomidae; genus Carollia; species Carollia perspicillata. The sequence goes on along the minus strand of PVKM010009109.1, from coordinate 26,734 downwards.
CTGTCCAATATACTAATTGGAATAAGCTCAGTTTTGCTGCAGTAACAAGCAGCCCCAAACTCATTGGAGCTTTATGTTTTACTCATACTTCTTATCTATTGTGCACTGGGGACAGTCTGCCCCATTGTCATGCTGGTCCCTCCATGAGAACACAGGAGGATATACCCATCTCCATCTGGGTCCAGGGCAAAGAGAAATGGATAGGGCAAAGCCCAAAATGACTTGTAAAGCTTTTGTCCAGATGTGACACATGTAACTTTTGCTCACATTTCATTGGACAACACAACTAAATCATGTGGCAAGCCTAATGTCAATGGTGTACCCAGGAGAGGGAAATGTATGCCAGTAACCACCCAGACAATCTACCACACACACTCCGTATAGCAAGCAAGCCCTCTGCAGTGTAGCAAGAGAGAGAGCATGGGCCTTGGATGCCCAGGTGGGTGGACCTCTGTGGGTAAGTTTGTGTGAGGGAGATAGGATGGTGCTGTGTGCACCGATGTCTGCAGGTGAACAGAGCCAGCCTGAGACACAGCGAGAGCCAGAGCAAGGCTTCACTTGCTCCTGATACCAACATACAATGGCAGCTTCATTGGGAACAAGCAGATGTACTTCCTGTGATGAAAACAAATTGTTTTTGTTTTCCCATTCGCTCAATATAATTGGTTGTAATAAACTAGAAAAAATGTAATTAGTGTTCTTATCTAAAAAGGGATAGCAGTCAAAATTGCCTAAAATGGTCAAAATTGACACACTGCCTGAAATAATTAATCTTCACAATGCCTGATTCTTTATTAATGAGTGCATTTACTTGGGACAAAAGTCTGGGAAACACCTAAACAAGCTTATTATTATTATTTTGTCATAAAGAGTGTTCTTCCCTGAAACACCATTCCAAAAGAACCTATGCACCCCAATGTTCATAGCAGCACAATTTACAATAGCAAAGTGTTGGAAGCAACCTAGGTGCCCATCAGTAAATGAATGGATCAAAAAATTATGGTACATATACACAATGGAATTCTATGTGGCAGAAAGAAAGAAGGAGCTCCTACCCTATGCAACAGCATGGAAGGAACTGGAAAGCATTATGCTGAGTGAAATAAGCCAGGCGGTAAAAGACAAATACCATATGATCTCACCTTTAACAGGAACCTAAGCAACTAAACAAACAAGCAAGCAAAATATAGCCAAAGACATTGAAATAAAAAATGGGATGACAGTATCCAGAGGGGAGAGGGGAGGGAATTTCAGGGAAAAAAGGAGGGGATTATAGGAACAAGTATAGGACACATGGACAAAAACTAAGGGGGGTGGAAATGGGAGGGAGGTGGGGAGCACTGGGGGGGGCGGCCTGGGACGGGAGTAAACGACAGAAAACTGTACTTGAATAACAATTAAAAAAATAGAGAGAAAAAAGAAAAATATGTAAATGACATCAGAAATATACTGATAACAAGGTCATTCTAATAAATAAAGTTGTGAGCACGTGTTTGAAGTGCTAATAAACCAGAGATGAATGTGGAATTTATAATGATGTGAAACTTGGTAAGAAGCAATTTTTTTTAGTATTTTAACTAAAGATGCAAAAGATTTAAAATGAAAAAAAAAATAAAGAGTGTTCTTTTTCCACTGGTATTTTATTTTTGTTTTTTTACTTATCTCAGCAAGATTGAGAAACACAAACTTGTGACTTTTGGGATAAAGACTAATGTTGCGAACTCCCAATGATATTGTTTGGCCATTTGTCATTTGTAGTAATTGTATGTTTAGAAGAGAATAATAAAAGACAAAAGACAATTATCCCTCAGTTGGATAAACTTTGGGGTTTACCAGTTGAATCTAGGAAGTCACCTTCAGTTGCTGACCCAGCCTTCCTTATTTCTGTTATCTGTTCCCCTAAATTATTTCTGTAAAACATCCATCATCCCAATCCTCTTATATTTTTCTTACTGATTTCTAAGAGTTCTTATTATATTAAAAACATTGATCTTATCATTTCTGCAGCAAGTTACAAGAGCCACACAGTGAATTTCTGTTGTACACAGGTGACTGTTAAAACAAATAAAACATTATGTTTAAAACATTTTGTTAAATCTTAACAAAACACCATGCCTGTTCTAAGAGAGCTGACTGCTTCAGACCATCCTGTTGGGAGCATCCCCCGTCGTCTGCTTGAAAGGCAGTGCCCTCCTGAAACCTCCTCGCTCTACAAAGCACTGGCGCTTTTCAGCCAGGCTGTCTGTCTTCTAGAAAGTCCTCTCCAGCCACCTTCTCCACGCTGCCCTCTGTTTCTGCCGCACGACCAGGCTGCAGCCCTCCTTTGTGACCTTTGGTCACGACCCTTTTGCATGATTATTCAGGTGCTGTAGGTAGTTATGTCTCCACTGCAGAGACTGGGTCTCCTGCTTCCTACCTGTTCTCCACGAAACCCAGCATACTTGGTAGCTACAGACTTGTGTTTCCCAAAGAGATGATAAAGTCCTTGAGGACCAAGTCAGAGGTTTTCTTTTTTCCCTCCATATTTGCTGCACACATTGCTGGGGCCAGTGCTCATCAATGGATGGGGCATAGGTTGTGAGAAATGGCAAGGGACAGGCCAACACACACTGTCATCCATTTGTGCCTGATGGAAAGGAGTGAGTATATTCTACATCCCGTTCGTATTCTGCATGGTAGACTAGCATTGAGAGGCCTCATTAGGATTCCGCATGGGAGTTCTGTTGTACTGATAGTAGCAAAGAGCTGGAGCAATCTTTATTGAGGTTTTGTTACTTGCAATCTAGAGTTCTGAGTAATACTATGATGATTCATTAGAAATTACCTAATAAGGACCGAGTACGGGTGTCACATAATTTAAAAAATCAGAATTGATCAGGCTGTACCTATTATTCTGTTAACTTCTTTCCTCTCAATAAAATATGATAAAAGATTCTCATACTATTAAGCATTTTCTATGATATTTTATTAGTCGTGCCATTAATTATTCTATGGGATTGTGAATATTGAACACTCAAGTTGTTTCCAAAGTTTCGATATTTTAAACAATACTGCTATGAACAATCTTATTTACATACCTTTGAACAATATTCCTGGTAATCTGACAGATACAAATTCTCAAAAGTGGCTCTCGTTGTCAGATATTGATAAATCGTCTTCCAGAGAGGTAGATCAGTTTACAGTCCCCTTCTACCCCTCGGTAATGCTGGGCCTGTTTTTTCCACTCCCTAATCAGCACTGCTTCCTTACCAGGGTCTCTGAAGTTGACTGCGCTGTTTCCGCCCTGGATCCTCTCTCTACTGGCCAGGAATGTGACCCAGCCACGGGACCTCAGGCACATCACTCGGCTCACGGACCCAGTTCCCTCATCTGTGCAGTGGGAATGAAATACTCAATTCCTCCTCCTTATTGGGTCTCATAATTGCATAATTCTTATCTTAAAGTAGTGCATGAACTTCCTGGCATTTAGATCATTTAAAGAGAAATTAGCAAATTATTTGGATTAGAGACCCATCTATCTAGGATACAGAGGAAGAAAGTCTTACATATATGCATCTCCAGGATGGAGATGTAGGTGAACACTGACGTGAGCTGAGTACCTATTATGCGCATGTTGTGGACATTGTTAGTCTTTTGGTGAATTAAATCCTTTTTCTGATCTTGGGCAATTTCCTACTTTATGCATCTTAATGTCTGAGACATCTCCCACTTTACAGTTTGAAAATGCCAGATAATCATTCTTCCAGCCTCCATGGCTAGCTTGGTGTCAATGACAATAGTGTCCCTATCAAACCTGCTGTCCTTTGAGGTGTTAAGTCTACTTCGCTGAGATAAGTTTGAGCTGTGTTCTTCATGAGTTCTTCCCTAAGAGTTTTTTAAATGGACGTTTCAGACATTGTGTTATTTCATGTGTAAATACCTTAGTGTATTAGCCTCTGTTAAGGCTTCTTTAAGAATCATTACCTCTATAACAATGTCATACCTAATAAAATCCATAGTAATTCCTAAATGTCATCTAATACCCAGCCAGCCATATTATAATTTCTCCAATCATCTTTTTAAAAAAGTTTGTATTCATTTTAGAGAAAGGGGTAGGGAGGGAGAAAGAGAGGGAGAGAAATATCAATCAGTTGCTTCTCCCACGCCAGGTGAGGACCTGGCCCACAACCCAGGCATGTGTCCTGACAAAATCAAACTGGAGACCTTTCAGTTTATAGACAGGCGCTCAGCCCACTGAGCCACACCAACCAGGGGTCCAGTTGTCTTTTTTACAGTGGGTCTTGTTGAATCAATATCCAAATAAAGCCCACAAGTTGCCTTTGGCTCTATGTCTCATGTCTGTCTCTTTTATTCAACAGCCTCCTTTTATTTGTTTTCCATACTACTGATTGACAAGCAAATAACTTCCTTTTCTGTTTTAATCAGCCAGAGTTGACTTCAGCTGATTGCAACTAAGAATCAAGATGGAAACACAAGTATTTAGGGGTCCCAATTTTACAGAGGAGGAAACTGAGGTTCATGGGGGTTAAGTAACTTGCTAAGTTTGCAAAGCCTGTGTCACAGCTGGAATTGGAATTCAAAGCTCTGACTCAACACCCATATGTAATCATCATGCTTTCTCCCATTTCCTTTCCAGCTCTAGCATTCTAATATCTCAGGCCTCTTTCCTCCACCCCAAGTTCATGGCAGCCAGCAGCGCACCCCAGGAATCCAGAACACCTCGGTTCTCACTGCCAGCAGTGATCTCTGGTCAGGTCAACAAGTGTGAGCTTTATTAAAGTCCATTACACTTCCTGCCAGAGTACAGGTGCAGATGTGAGTGAATACAAATGTCTTTTACGGACGTATCTTTATCCTAAATGCAGTAGGTCACTGGTTGTCGAAGTGCAGTCCCAGGCCCAGCAGCATCGGCATCACCTGGGAACTTATTACAAGCTCCACCCCAGACCTTCCAAGTCAGAAACACCAGAGCTGGGGCCCCACCATCTGTGGTTTTAATAAGCCTTCTAGGTGATTCTAACACCTGCTCAAGTGTGAGAACCACTGCACCAGGGCTTCCGACCTGTGTATTCCCATGATGTCACGTTGATATAAAAAAGTCCAAAAGGGCTGCTCTTGTCCCTACCTGCTCACGGAGGACATCGAATACTGCATGTAGAATGGCCTCTCTTCGATGGCTGGACAATTATTTTTATCTACCACTAAGTTCACCAGTGGACTCTTTGGTATTTAGGGAAATATTATTTTTCTAAATTTCATCATTTAATCTCTTATTCCTTATGTTAAAATCCCAGTATTGAATGCTTCCTGGTGAGAATACTATTTGTCAGAGCCAGAACTAGACAGTTTGCTTCCAGGCAAGTGGCTTCAAATCTTCAGTAGCTCCCAAAAGCTGAGGGACTTCCAAAGAGCCTGGTTGGGCTGCTGGGCCCCCTGCCCCTGGCGTGGTTTCTGGCTCCATTATGTCTGTGGGACGATGAGGGCACTGGAGAGGGTCCAGAAGCTCGAAGAGACAATAAGGGTAGGCAGGGAGATGTTTGCTGAGTAGGAAGAAAGCTAAAAACTGTGTAACATCTTTAAAAGTCATTAATAAAATGTTTGTGTTCTGTTTTTGTCCTCTGTGGTAAACCCTACTTGCCCTGTCTTGTTCTAGCTCGATTTCCTTACCTTGACCCATCTGGCTAAAAATCCTGTCACTGGGTTCATGCCACGTCACTCTCAGTGGGTGAGAAAAGGCACGTGGCTCACCATCTCCGTGGGCCTCCATGCATGTTCCGGGGGGGGGCACCACCTGATCCTCCACCTCCCCATCACCGTCACCGGGCGTAAGCCTCCAGGGCTTCTGATCCGCCCGGGCCACAGGCTGCCACTGGGCTGTCTTCAGCGATGAGCTTGCTCCTTCTCGGCCTGGATTCTGGACTCACACTTTCAGCCCCACTGGGAGACAAAGAAGAACTGCGGGATCATTCTTTGCAAGGCACCATCTGTTTTTCCTCTCTTGTCCCGGCTTTTTTTCTCTCCTAATTTTTATTTTTTTCTAGGACACAGTAATACTTGAAGAATCACTTAACACCTTCCTTCTCAACCTGTTCATCGGTTCCTATTCCCCTCCGCTGCTTTCTGAATTGCCCACTAGTGACAAACAGGCTGAGGGGACAGAAGGCGTCCACTCCCAGAGGTGCCGCACACACACACAGGGCGCCCCACGCTTGCTTCTCCATTCGCGGTGTTTTCCCTTTAGAAAGTTAGTGAAAGATCCCCGCGGCAACTAAAACCACCAGCACTGATTTTACATAGCAACAAATTGGAAATTTCTGGAAAGAGTTTGCCCTATAATGTTTGGGCTTAATATTTATAGTTTGTGTCAGATCATGTCTTATCCAAGACATCACTCCCCTTCATTAAGTGAAAAGTAAATACATCTCTAGTGTTACAAAAACAAGCTGCTGTTTACCCAGAGCCAGTTATCTGAACCCGAACCCTCTTTTTTGGAGCCTGAAGGGGGAGGCTGGCCTGAGACCACAGCCTTTTCAAAGTGAATAGGCAGCGATTCATGTGCCAAGGTGCCTGGCCTAAGAGAACAATTAAAAAAAAAACTCTTTTATCCCCCACCTTTGCTGGGTCTCTCCATTTCCTTTAAGGTTGTCATGGGCTCTTAACACGATACCAGAAGGCGCCCGAGGATCGCTTACTTCTCTTGGCATGGGAACATTTCGGAGTTTATTCTCTGCCATCAATCCCTCCTTCCCCTTGGCTTTCTCACCAGGCTCCAGAATGAAAAATGAGAATGCTCCAATCTCACATATTAAACCATAACTAATTATTAGTGGATCAGTTTTCACTCTTTCCCAACCCAACTGTCAAAGGCGAAGGTCTTAATTTACTAGCTCCGGTAGGACTGCGGCTCGGGTAAGAAGGAGGAGGAGAGGTTCCAGGGGTGGACTGGCTTCAACTGGCTCAAAAGCCCAGGAAGTTAAAAAGCTTTTAGGACGTTGAAAGGAACGGACTCCAGCCCCGCAAATGCTGCCAATGTCGTCGACGTTCTCTGAACCAAGGAGAAATGCCCGTGGGAAGGCTGAAGTCACTCTGAATTCAGCGGTGAGGCCACACGAAAGACAGGCGCCGGGAGTGCAGAGCCGCCGCACTTCTCGTCTGGAAGAGACCCCCATGGTAACCTGCACCACAAACTCCTCAAGTCAGGAGTGAGGGGAGCCAATGTGCAATGACGCAAGGCCACCCCACTTCCAGCGCAGGCCTTGGCTTCCTGTGGCCATCTGTAGATCGTGTCCACCCCTTTACCATCACAGGTCAGGAAACAGGCCATGGGTCAGTGGAAAGTTCAAGGATAAAATCGAGAGGTCCCATGGCCCACTCCTGTGTCTCTGTGCTAAGAAACAACTCAAGACGATCCAAATCAATTCTAAATTCCTCCAAGAGGCATGTAGAGTCTTAGGATCAGAGCAGGCACAGGGATGGGATGGCCTGGGACCGAGTCCCCATTCAGTCTTCTTGAGTCTTAACCTTGGGCAGCTTCATTACTGCTAAAAGCTGCTTCCTCATAGTGAAATGGAGGTGACAGCACCTCACTCATGAATTTCCATGAGAATGTAAAATGTTTAAAGTCATGGTTAGCCCATAATAGGCCCTCATAAGTCTTAGAATAGATGATGTTAGTATTATTACACTGCGTTAAGAGTAGTTGTGGTATTGGAGAAATCATTCAGAGTTCCATAATTTCTAGAAAACTGTTAGGTACTTAAAATATTAAGTTAAAAGGAAATGAATAATTCTATATCATCTCAGGACCCTAACTTTTGAGATTTGCCCCATCTAAGAGAAATGTCGAAACTGTATTTACTAGTGCAAGAGATTTTCTTGTTCTATTCTCTCAGTTTCTTCATCAAAGGTCCTTGAGTGAAAAATACACCCCAAGTCCCCCTTGCTCCCTTCAGCCTGGGCTCCCCTGTGGTGTCAGCGTTCTGATACAAGGCACCAAGAGACGCCCCCCACACTGTGTGGAAGGCAGTGGGCACCCTATGTACCATCCTTGTTCTATCTTTCATCCTGTAAAGTGGTGTTATCTGAATGTCAGCTCCTGTCCGTTTACTTGTTACAGACAGGATTTCTGTGACTGCCAATGACATAGCTCTAGGACAGGAATGGACCATAGCGAGAGGGTGGGGACTTTTTCACAAGGATAAAAGGTGAGGGAAGGGATGTGAAGGTAGAGAGGGAATGGGCAGGGGTTAAAAAAGATAAGGAGAGATTTTTAAAGAATAGAATATTTCTCCTTGCCAAATCTGAGAGGGATTTTGCTTGTGATCCTATGAATTTTGAAGGGTTTTGTTTGTTAATTTTTTTAGGGGAGCAGACAAGGACACTTGCATTAGAGTTTGGAGAAGGCGGTTATTCGTGTGTGGGCTATGGATTGTGGAAAGGCAAGGACCAAGGCCAGGTAATATGGAAGCTTCAGAAAAGAGCACCAGGGTGAGAAATGTTCAGAGTAAAAGGCCCCCAGATTTTTAATGATCCCAAGTGAAGTGAAAGGTCTCATAAGGTGAGAATCATGAGGCATGAAGGGGAGTAAGGGAGTTAATTAGCTTCAAAGGAAAGCCACTAAGTTATTGTTGCATTTTGCATTTTTATTGATAAATTTTACACCACTGGTGCTTGTAAGGTAAACAGATAGGCAAAGAACAGAGCTCTGTTTTGAGAAGTAGCTAGTTTCTAAAGCTAACAGATCTTAGAGAAGTTAGAACAGAAGCTTATACATCTGCTCACATCAAATGTATATAGGTATATTATAGAAGCACATGTATGTATGCATTTCTTTAATCCTTGAAAAATAATCAGATAATAGTTTTAGGGACTGGAGCCCTTTCGGTTGTATAACTTCACTCTCCTTCTCATTCTGTTTTGTTTGTTAATGCTGTCACAGTTGTCCCTGCTTGCTCTCCTTTTGCCCATCTCCACCCAGTTCCATCCCCTCCCCTCCCTCAGTCAGTCCACATATGTCCGTGTCCATGGGACATGCGTAAATGTTCTTTGGTTAATGAGCCAGGGTGTCCAATCTTTTGGTGTCTCTGGGCCACACCGGGAGAAGAAGAGTTGTCTTGGGACATACATTAAATACATTACAGCACATAATCACAAATAATCACACAAATAATCTTACAATGTTTTAAGTAAATTTACGATTTTGTATTGGGCCACATTCATAACCATTCTGGGCCACATGTGGCCCCTGGGCCTCAGGTTGGATATCCCTGGTACTCCTTCTTATCTCAAAACTGTGAGTGCAAATTTTTCTTCAGTGGGGGCTTGGGCAGGGTTCATGTGAAGAAAGAGAGATTTGAGATCTCTGAAACTCAAATCTAACTGCTAGTTCTCAAATTCAGGACTTAGAATGGACCATCAGGGTTGATATCTAACACACAGAAGTGCTGAGGCTACTCTGCAGTGCAAACAAGCTGAACTTTTAATCAATAAAACTGTGAGTATTTTTGATCCATGCATGAGAATCCATGTATGTGGAGGGCTGACTTAAGGTAAACTTTGACTTTCTACTTCGTGGGTAGGAGGTATCCCGACCCCCTCTTGCTCACGCTGGTCCACTGGGCAACCTTGTCAGCTATTTCCATGTGAGGCTTCGTGTTGCTCCTCCCTGCCTCCCAAGTCAGGGAAAGAGAGACAGAGAGTTCATTGCTTTACCTGGACATGAAAATGCCACTTCTGCTCATACTTCATTGGCTTAAACAAGCCACACAGCCATGCTTAATTTCAAGGGAAGAATTAAAATTCCCAGAAGGAGAGAAGAACAGCACTAATCTTAGTAGAATTTCCCTCAGTCATTCTGAAAATAAAAAAGCAAATAGCACCACCGTCCTATCTAAACATTCTCATAACTCAGAGACATCAGTCATTCTTGGTGGTTGGTCCACCTGACTCCTCAGCTTCTGAGCTGAAATGCAAGAACCCTTGCATTTCATTACATATCATACGTTAAGTATCCTGGCAACAAATGGCTTCTTCCTTAGACAACCAAATAATACACCTCAATTAAACTCAGATTTTACCTACTTTTGCTAGACTTTGCCATAGCTTAATTAGAAGCTTAGAATTTTATAAACATAGAAACGTGCCAGTGGCCTCATGATTCCGATGCCGTGCCTACACACATCTTCACCGCCACCAAGTACAGGAGGGTGGACACGGCTCCAGGGACTTAGGTTTGTGCCAATAATGGTTCTGAGATTATTCATTTTCTTTTAAGAATTCCACCAAAACTTTATGATGCTGCAACATAAGAAGTGAACTGAAGGATTTGGAAACCAGCCGTCAGGAAGTCCGATCCTGTCTACCTTCATGTCCTTAAAAGGCAATGCCACACACTAAGAATACAGTTTACAATGAAGCTCTCAAACAACTAAGTCCCATAGTCATTAAACATGTTACCACATATAACAGCAGCAAAAAGTATAAGGTACCTACGGGAGAATTTAATAAAAGATGTGCTTGACTTAAAAGAAAAACTATAAAATGATGTTGAAAGTCATCAAAGAAAGCTGAAATACATTCACTATTCTTGACAGCAAAATCCTGGAAATAACCCAAATATCCAATGAAAAGAGAATGACTGAGACATACCACTGACATGGATCAGAAGACCCAATATCATAAATACGCCAGTTCTCAAATAAACCATCAATCCAGAAGAAATTCTTCTCAGGACTTAAGGAGCTGATTCTAATGTATACGTAGAAAAGCAAAGGGCCAAGAATAGCAAAGACTCCATTGGAGGAAACAGTGAGGGAGGACGCACCACCAGAATCCGGGCAATGGTGCAGACATAGGCTGACTTGCCAACGAACGCAGAAGAGAGACCCTGCGAATAGACTGAGGCCTGAATGGAAGCTTCATAGACGGCAGACAGCACTGCAGATTATGGGGGAAGGATGAGTAAAGAAACGCCTGGTCCAGAGCTCACTGGTGATCCTAGTGGAAAATGAAGTGAAATTATCCCCTACCACACATAATATATAAAATCAATGTCAGGTGGAGTAAAGGATTAAATGAGAAAAACAGAACTTCAAAACTTCTAAAAGACAACATAGAAGAATATCTGGGTTTTTTTTTTTTAATTTCATTGTGAGAAAGGATTTCTTAAGCAAGACAAAGAAGGCCAAGTCATAAAGGAAAGGGTAGAAAAATTTGATTATGCTAAAATATAAGTATCTGTTTATCAAAGAGTACAATAAAAAAATTTTGAAAGCACCAAGAAAACCAATAAACTGAGAGATGATATTTACATTCATATATACATGACAACTATAGAAATGTGCATGTATACCCATATATATCAAACGAAACAACCACTGGAAATAGAAAATAGGCAAAACACAAAACAGGCATCTCACAGAAAAGGAAATCCGAATGGCTAATAAACGCATAAAAAGGTACTCAGTCCCACTGGTAACAGGGAAGTACCAGGTGAGACCACAGCGTGCCATTTCATGCTCGTCCAATGAACAAAACTGTGGAAGGAAGGGGGCCACAGGTAAGGCGACACCAGCATTTCAACAAACGGTGTGTTGAAATATCATACATTAAGTATCCTGGCAACAAATGGCTTCTTCCTTAGACAACCAAATAATACACCTCAATAATTTGGAGATGGTGGAGATGAAGATGCTCGTGTCTGATGGCCCAGCACTCCTGCTCCCCGGGGTTCCACCTCTGCACCAGGAGACAGGACTAAGAAGTTCATAGACTTACTGTTTGAACAACAAAAATGTAAAAATGGTCACAAGGGAATGACTGACAGACTCACGAGTGAATGAATGAACTAGTGAGTGATAAAATAAGTAAATAAGTAAATAAATAAATGGACATCCACCTATGTGTCTATAAAAAACACATACAATATGATTCCATTTATATAAAATTCCAGAATAAACACAATGAATGGTTTCTTGTTTAGAGATAAATTCAGCTATCGTAAAACCTGTAAAGAGAGACAGGAGAATGACTCACACCGAATGTAGGAGAAAGATCCACTCTTGCCCGAGGGATGGGGATCCAGCCTAGGGGGTGGCGCACACAGGGGGCTGCAGGGGAATTGGTATCATTCTGTTTCTGAAACCAAGTGGTGAATATATGGGTTTTTGTTTTGTTATTTTGTATATTTTACACTGTATGTATATTATTTTTATAATGCCTGCCTGAAATATTTCATGGTATCACTGTCAGTTTTCAGGTATTGTTCTGTATAAGGATTATAGTAAGTAAGTTGGTTAAATAATAATAACTTTTAGAGCATGTGAATAAGAATGACAGTAAGATTTGCTGTTACCATCAGGGAATCTCTAAAATAAATGAATTATTCACATAGAGGACTGGGTTGAGACCATCACTTCTGAGATTACAAAACTGTTCTTCATCTTTTTTTAAAATGTGTGTTTATTTTATCATTTTTTTAAATGCATATTCCCTAGCCTGGCACTTAGGAGTCACTCAATAAATATTTGTTGAACAAGTGAGAACAGAGGGTTGGAAATAAGCAAATTTCTCCATGTTTTGTAGTTGTTTTTGTTCATGATGTCAGTTACTACCTACCCCAGGCCCACCCACAGGTCTGCTCTAACATCCCACTACCCGTGTAATGAATCTTGCTCAGGTCCTGAGTCAAGGAAAGTCTGGACGGTTGGGTGGAATGGAAAAAGTTTCCTCTCCCCTGTGACTCAGGGTCTAGCCAATGTCTGCTGTCTTGCCCCGGTGTCCACTGTGCCTGGAGTGAACTTAGCCTCAGGACACAGCACCAGACATGCCCATCATTTTCCACCTGCTGAACACATTCCCTCTGTGGAGAGCAAAGCTGCCCGGAGTCTTGGAAGGGGTCGCCTCATGGACCAGAAGACACCACCTCTTCCTGGGATCCTGAGGCTGGAGTGGCGAGCCCCTGACACTCTGGGCAAGAAGACCCTGCCTGCCATCTGTGAAGTGCTGGCCCAGCAGAGGGTGTGGCCTGGGGTGGGGCCTCCTTTTTAAAGTAGCCTCGATGGGCCATGTAGACAATAAAATTAAATAAGCCTACACAGGGAGAAGAATAGATGAGCAGAAAGAAAAAGAGCTGAAAAAATACGAAACTTTAAATGATCTCTTGGAGCCTGTGAAACTGGGTGATGAGAGAGGCCCTGAAACAACAGCATAAACAAATGATGATGACAATGGGAAATTAACTCCAGCAGCAATGCGCACGCAGTGTTCACTCTGGGCCGGCACTCTGAATGTAATGCACTGCATTCTTGCCTACAGATTGGATACTCCCACTTTACAGCTGAGAAAACAGAGTCACAGATATTCTAGGTTATTGGCTCAAGCCAGGGAAGGTACAATGACCTGAATACAGGCAGCGTGGCTCCAGAGGCCATGTTCTTCACCTTCATATTCTCGTATCTTTTCAAAGGGTCATCAGGGTAAGTTTGGCTCCTTGCAGACAGACATTCCCTGAGTAAGGAATGAAACAAATCCTTTCGAGAAAGCCATTCTGAGGCCGCACTCTGTTAGCTCTATCCATTGTAAGTGGCCAGACAGGCTGTCTGGCTGGACACTGGGTTGTGAAACCCTCCCGATTGTCTGAGGACTTGAACTTACATGACCAATAGCCCAGTCCCCTACAGCAGAATTTTCCACTGTTTTCCTCTCGGGGCACACATAAACCAATTACTAAAATCCTGCTGCACATCAAAAAATATATTTTTTGCTGATCTGACCCTCAAAATAGGTATAATTTTGATTCATTCACACTGGATGGCTATTGTTGTGTTGGCTGTTGTCATTTTTTAATTTGACAATCCAAGGGAAAAGAAGTCAGTGCCCCTGACTAAATAGTGAGGTGTTGCATGTTTTAACAATTCCTGCAGCCATCAGTGTGCCGTGGCAGAGCGGTTGAAAAATCACTGCCCTAGAGACTTGACCACCTTGCCCAGTCCCAGTCCACCCCCATCTTGATCGCTTCAGTGTCCACTCTTCTGAAGAAATGACTCAGAAACAAAGAGCTCTGAAGTTTTCCCAGACTCACATTCTTTAAAATAGTACTTCTGAAGATGTTGTGTTCTGCAGAACAAAAAATACACTTTAAAAAAACTGAGCAAAATGTCACGCCGAGAGGCTCGTCTACGCATGTCCAGCATCTAGACAAGGGGTTGGCAAACCACAGCCCTTGGCCCAAATACAGCCTGCCACCTGTTTTTGTAAATAAAGTTTTATTGGCCTACAGCCATGCCCACTTATTTATTTACATATGGCTATTTTTGTGCAAGGGCTGTACAGTGTAATATTTGCAACAGTGTCTGGATGACCTGTGAAGTCTAAAATATTTATTCTCTATCCCTTTAGAGAAAAATTTTGCTGACTCCTGACCTAGATGCATGGGACAACAGTCGTCACAGTGTTTCCAAAGGAATGTTTTAAATGTCAGGTGGCTTCAAAACCTCCCTTATCTTGCCACTACAATGACTGTATTTCCATCATCAGTCCTGACACATGTGACATCCTCTCTAGCGATAGCATGTGTAATATGTGATTTTGCACCTGAAATGGTTGCTCATGAGTTCCCCTACCCTAGATGCATTGTTTCCTTTACAAAAACTAACCCAATAAAAGAAAAAAGAGGTACCTTACCTTATTTTATTATCAAAATGATTTTTTTTCCTGCAACAGTCATTCAGATTTCCTTCTGGTCGTTAGCATTTACTTTACTTGATAGAAATTAAGTGAACTCAGTCAAAAACCAAAAACATAAAAATAATATTTAGTACTTTAAGAGGCAGATAGTTTGTTTCTGTTCTTCAGAGGAGGAAACCAAGGCTCTGAGAGGCTAAATAAAATGCCTTAAAATTACAGAGAAGGAAAAGGCAGTGAATCCTGTGCATTAAAGGCTCTGAGAAGTCCTTGAGTAAAGAAATTAATTAAGCTTTTTTTTTTTTAAAGATTCCTTAAGGTCCCAGGAGTTGGTTCTCTGAGGAGATGTGCTGGGAGATTGCTTCTCTATGGTGAGGATATCATGAGTTTTCACAGAGCAAAATATGCCTGTGATTGAAAACACACTTGACTTTGTGGAGCTGTTGAGGTTTGGTGGGAAAAACCTGAATGCTGGCACTACACAGACCAGGCACCGGCTCACCACCATGAAGGGGTTTTAGACACCAGATTTCAGTCCGTTATGGCATTAGAGAGTTATGAAGACAGTTACACAAGCCCGTCTATTTCAATCTAAACTGAAAGGTGTATTATAGGCAGTCAGAAAAGGGGAGATCATGTTATATTTTACTATTATCTTCTCCTGCAGGTAGAAAAAGTAGGGAGTAAAAATAAATTAGGAGCTCTGCTCACAAGCAGAGGAAGCCTTCTGTGCCCGGTTGGTCCATCCTGTCTTCCTCACCCCCACTTGAACCAGCTCGTTCCACCCAGAGCAGAGGAGCACCATAGTGGCCACGGGGTGCACGAGGAGCAGAACAGTGCATCAGATAACTCCACATTGAAAACCAAACGAACAGTAGAGCCTTTTCATGGTTCCCTTCCTTCCTTGTCCCCGCTGCCTGTAAGCAGGGATGTTTCGCCCTCCTAACGCTAAGGATAGCCCATCGGTTGATGAACTACTTCTTCTGGGGTTGAGAAGGTGGAGGAGGGAGAGAGGGGAACACCGCCCTTTCATTTTGGAAAAGGTCTTGTGAGGATACATTTCCAATTCCCCCCGGAAGAGGAAGCTGCCTGCCAGCCCAGAGGCTGAGAGCCCACTCTCCAATTCACCAATCAGAATGACTGAGACACCCGGGATTTCAAGGACTAGCCTTTCATTGCAGGCCAATGTCTAAGCCTCTTCTATTGGGCTTACAAACCAGATCCCCGCGGGTTTTGCCTTTGTCCCTGAGTCTGCTAGGGTTCTGGAAAGACAGCTCTTGTGCAATGGAATAAGCCCATGATCTAGGACAGAGGTCGGCAAACTTTTCCTGTGAAGGGCCAGAGAGTAAATAGTTCAGGCTTTGCAGTCCAAATTGTCTCTGTTGCAACTACTCAACTCTGCCCTTATAGCGAGAAAGCAGCCATAGATAATATGTAAACATGGTTGAGTGCCAAGAAAACTTCATTTATGGATGTTGACATCGGAATTTTATGTAATTTTCCTGTGTTACAAAATTTTCTTCTTCTTTCCCTCTCTCTACCCCCAATCATTTAAAACTATAAAGCCCACTCTTAGCTCGTGTACCATACAAAAACTCGTGGTGGGTAGAATTTGGTTCATGGCTGCCATTGGCTGAGCCCTGACCTAGAAGATCCTGGGAGATTCGGGATGAGGGACTTTGGACAAACCTCTTAGCATCTGGGAACATAAGTAAGAGCATGTGCCAACCAGCAATGGGATGAAATGAGATAATGTCTGTGAAATTGCTCTAATAACTGTGAGGTGCTTTATATAAATTAGCATTAATATTACCAAGTCTTCAAGCAGAAATGTTGATTCCAATCTAAAAAGACATGCAAATTGGCCAGAGATCATTTAAGGAAGAGAATTTCAACCTCTGTGGAGAAAATACAGCTCAAATGATCTTGCCCAAGTGTTTTGTATTTTGAACAAAAAAAGAAGAAAAACCAAAATATGACTTGTGGTTTGGATTTTGGAGAGTTTTTTGCTACCAGTTATATTATTTTAAAAGTCATAAAAATCAACCACAAAGTATCTGATTTCTCAAATTTTTATTTATTACCATTTAATTAATTGCACAGTTGGTTGAAGTTTCCTTCCAGTTTCTCCCTTTTCTGTGGTTTTCCCCTTTGCTAGCAGCACCTGAAATAGGGCAATAGCCCTTCATGTCAGTGATAACAGAAGCAAACGCAGAGCTTTCGGGACATGAAATATCTCCCAGCCTCACGCTGACAGATGTTCTGGGGCCTGCAGGTAGGAGAAAGTAAGTAGAAAAGGGAGTCCCTATTTTCTAAGCTTTGCATCCCTCTAGCGTTCTTCCAGAGGGTGGAGTGAGCCTATGGTATGCTTCAAAGAATGGGCCTTTCCAAGTGACCACTGAGGAGAGGCCTCTGGCCCAGACATCGGAGCCTGGATTCCAAATGCAGGTTCCCAGGGAGGCCTATGCGTATAGGCCATGGCTTCACCAGGAGAGCAACAACCGTGATGGAATGGAGGGAAAGCATGCAACAGGCAGAGAGAAAGGACAAAGCCAAGGAGGAAGTAAGGGGAGGCTAAAGCAATGTGGTGTGTTTCATTTTTATTTTATTTTATAAAAATGAGAAATGTACAAACTGTAGCATGGATGTGGCAGTCAGGTAGGTAGGCACATGCTGTTGTTATAAGAAACAACCCAAATCACAGTGATTTAATAGCATTTCTCACACAGGCCTCATCCACTGTAGGCCTGCTGACTCTCCAGGATAACTCACCTTCATGTGGAGAGAGAGTACCCAGGCTTCTTCAATTTCATGTCTCCTGATGTGTCTCCTAGCTCTCTGATCCCCTCAGAAGGGGAGGAGATAGCTGGAAAGTCACACGGGTTCTCCCTGGCCTCACCTTGGTACTCCCACTCCCAGTTCATGTGGCCTCACGTATCTGCAAATGGACTGAGTAACAAGTATTTCTGAATCATAGATTTAAGTTCATCCTTTTGTATAGAAATCAAATTCTCCCTTATGTGATCTCATTCTGCACTAAGTCCTCCCAAACTCCTTCTCCAATTTCCCTCCAAAGTGCAGAGAGCTCAGTAAGCCAAATGTTGCTCCACCCCAGTGGCCTCGACACCACTTTATGTTGCTTTTTCGCCCACGTTGTTATAATGCCCAGCATGACTCTTGCTAAAGACCTAACCCTACTTGGTTAAATGCCCACTGTGTTCTTGCCTCACCTCACTTCTTTAGTTGCAAAAATACAAAATATTCTATAGTCTCCTTTTCTTCTTTTGTGTGTCTCCCAGCAAGACACACTGAGGTACACTTTTCCCGAATTTGCAAATGTGACTCCTATTTTTCCTACTCAGCAAACTTGATATTTTACCCTCCCCCTATTTATTCCTTCTCCAGCCCTTCCTGAAACTTGCCTCTGCTCCCTCAGCTTGGAACCACTTAGCTTGTCGTCACCTCACCAGTCCAGGCCTCAAGTTTCTTCGTCTGTAAGATGGAAGGTTAGAATGAGCTGTGCCCTTCCAGCTCTGATGTGCTCACAGTGCACACAAGCCCTTCTCTGTCGCTGTCTCTATGGCATCCTCCTCACCAAGAGGTTACCCCTTTTTAAATATATTTTTTTAATTTAATCTTTATTGTATATTTTTTCCATTATCATTTAGCCCCCTTATACTATCCTCCCCCCAGCAATCACCACACTGCTGTCCATGTCCAGGAGTGCTTTTTCCCTTTCGCTCAGTCCCTCCAACCTCTAACCTCCCCTCCCACACTAGCTGTCATCTGCTCTCCATCTATGAGTCTGTCTCTTTTTGCTTGTTAGTTCAGTTTGTTCATTAGATTCCACGTATAAGTGAAATCATATGATATTTGTATTTCTCTGACTGGCTTATTTCATTTAATATATTGTTTTCCAGGTCCATCCACACTGTTGCAAGGGGTAAATTTTTCTTCTTTTGTACCGCTGAGTACTTGTAGTATCTACTCATCTATTGATGGACACTGGGGCTGCTTCCATATCTTGGCGACTGTAAATTATAGTGCAATGAACATAGGGGTGCTTATGTTCTTCCGAATTAGTGTTTTGGGTTCCTTTGGGTTCCTATATTCCAAGAAGTGAGATGACTGGGTCAAAAGGAAGATCCATTTTTAACTTTTGAGGTATCTCCATACTGCTTTCCGCAGTGGCTGCTCTAATCTGCATTCCCACCAACAGTGCAAAAGGGTTACCTTCTCTTCACATCCTCACCAGCATTTGTTGTTTGTTGATTATTAATGATAACCATTCTGGCAGTTGTGAGATGGTATCTCATTATGGTTATCATTTGCATTTCTCTGATGATAAGTGATATTGAGCATCTGTTCGCGTATCTATTGGCCATCTGCATGTTCTCTTTGGTGAGGTGTCTATTCGGGTCCTTTGTCCATTTTTAATTGGGTTGTTTGTTTTTTGGTGTTGAGTATGGTAAGTACTTATAAATTTTGGATATTAACCTCTTATCAGATGTATCAGTGGATATGTTCTCCCATTCTGTGGTTGTCTTTTTATTTTGATGATGATTTCCTTTGCTTTGAAAAAACTTTTTAGTTTGAAGTTCCATTTGTTTGTTTTTCCTTTTGTTTCCCTCATCTGGAGAGATGTAGCCAATAAAAAATTTCTACAAAACAATGTCCAGGATTTTGCTGCCTATGTTTTCTTCTAGGATTTTTATGGTTTCAGGCCTAGTATTTAAATCTTTGATCCGTTTTGAATGTAGTTTTGTGTGTGGTGTAAGAAGGTGACTTAATGTTATTTTTCTGCATGTATCTGTCCAATTTTCCCAACATCATTCATTGAATAAACTATCTTTAGCCCATTGCATGTGCTTGCTTCCTGTTGAATATTAATTGACTATAAAGGTGTGGGTTTATTTCAGGGCTCTCTATTTTGTTCCATTGATCTATGTGTCTGTTTTTATGCCACTAGCAGGCACTTTTTTATTACTATGGCCTTGTAGTATAGTTTGATATTAGGTAGTGTGATTCCTCCAACTTTGTTCTCCTTTCTCAGGGTCACTGTTTCATTGCCAGGGCCATTTGTGTTTCATAGAAATTTTTGAAATATTTGTTCTAGTTCTGTGAAATATGTCATTGGAATCTTGACTGGAATTGTGTTGAATTTATAGATTGCTTTGGGTTGTATGGACATTTTAATGATGTTAATTCTTCTTATGTATGAACACATTATGTGCTTCCACTTATTTGTATCTTCTTCAATGTCTTTCTTCAGTGTCTTATAATTTTCCATGTGCAGGTCCTTTGCATCCATGGTTAGGTTTATGCCTAGGCATTTTATTCTTTTTGAAGCAGTTGTGGATGGGATTATTTTCTTAATTTCCTTTTCTGTTAGTTCCTTATTGGCATATAAAAATGCAACTGATTTCTGGATATTAACTTTGTATCCTGCTACTTTGCTGAATTCATTTATGAGTTCTAGTCGTTTCTTGGTGGAATCTTTGGAGTTGTCTATGTACAGTATCATGTCATCTGCAAATAAAAACTGTTTTTACTTCTCCCTTTGCAGTTTGGATGCCTTCAATTTCTTCTTCTTGTCTGATTGCTATAGCTAGGACTTCCAGTACTATGATGAACAAGAGAGGTGAAAGCAGGCATCCTTGTCTTGTTCCCTGTCTTAAGAGGAACACTTGTAGTTTTTGCCCATTGAGTATGATACTGGCAGTAGGTTTGTCATATATGGCCTTTATTATGTTTTGGTATGTTCCCTCTATTACCACTTTGCTGAGTTTTTATCATAAGTGGGTGCTGAATTTTATCAAATGCTTTTTCTGCATCTATTGATATGATCATGTGGTTTTTATCCTTAATTTTGTTTATGCGGTGTATCACATTTATTGATTAGCAAATGTTGTACAAACCTTGCATTCTCAGAACAAATCCCACTCAATCATGGTGTATTATCTTTTTGCTGCATTGCTATATTCAGTTTGCTAATATTTAGTTGAGGATTTTAGTAACTATTGTTCATCAGGCATACTGGCCTATAATTTTCTTTCTTTGCAGTGTCCTTATCAGGTTTTGGGATTGGGGTAATACTGGCCTCATAAAATGAGTTTGGGAGCCTTCCTTCTTCTTGAATTGTATGAAATAGTTTGAGAAGGAGAGGTGTTAGTTCTTCTCGGAATATTGATAAAATTCATCCGTGAAGCCATCTGGCCTGTGGTTTTCACTTGTCTGGAGTTTTTTGATTACTGCTTTAATTTCAATAGGTATAATCTGTCTATTCAGACTTTCTGATTGTTCCTGATTTATTTTTAGAAGATTGTATGTTTCTAGGAATTTATCTATTTCATCCAGGTTGTCCAGTTTGTGGTCATAGAGTTGTTCATTATATTTTCTTACAATCACTTGAATTTCTTTGGTGTCACTTGTTATTTCTCCTCTTTCATTTCTGACTTTATTTATTTGAGTCCTTTCTCCTTTTTTCTTGATGAGTCTGGTTGAAGGTTTGTCGATCTTTCTTATCTTTTCAAAGAACCAGCTCTTGGATTCATTGATCTTTTATATCATTTTTTAAGACTCTGTTTCATTTCTTTCTGCTGTGATCTTTGTTATTTCCTTCCTTCTCCTTACTTTGGGCTTTGCTTGTTGTTCTTTTTCAAGTTCCTTTAAGTGTGAATTCAGATTGTTTATTTGAGCTTTTTCTTGTTTTTTTGAGATAGGCCTGTAATGCTATGAATTTCCTCAGGATTGCTTTCCCAGTGTCCTAACTGATTTTGGATTGTTGTGTCCTCATTTTCATCTGTTTCAAGGTATCTTTGGATTTCTTCCTTGATCTTGTTGTTGATCTATTCATTGTTTAATAACATGTTATTTAGCTTCTGTGTCTTTGTGTGTTTTTCAGTGTTCTTTTTGATTGATTTCTAGTTTCATAGCATTGTGGTCAGAGAAGATGCTTGATATGATTTCAATCTTTTTAAGTTTATTGAAACTTGTTTTGTGCCCTAACATGTGGTCTATCCTAGAAAATGTTCATGTGCACTTGAAAAGTATGTATATTCTGCTGCTGTGGGGTGAAATGTTCTGAAGACATCAATTAAATCCATTTGATCTAGTGTGTCATGTAAGGCTGCTGTCTCCTTGTTGATTTTCTGTCTGGAAGATCTATCCATTGAAGTCAATGGGGAGTTAAAATCCACAATTATGACTGCATTTCTGCTGATCTGTCCAAGATTTTCTTTATATATTTAGGTGCTCTTCTGTTGGGTGTGTAAATGTTTACTAGGATTATATCCTCTGTGGGATTGCTCCCTTTATCATTATGTAGTGTCCTTCTTTATCTCTTACTATAGCCTTGGTTTTAAAGTCTATTTTGTCAGATCTAAGTATTGCTACACTATCCCAGTTTTTTTTTTCTTTTCCATTTTCATGACCTATCTTTTCCCCACCCTTTACTTTTATCTGTGTGTATCTCTCAATCTGGATGGGTGTCTTGTAGGCAAGATATATATGGGTCTTGTTTTCTTATCCATTCAGCTAAGCTATCTCTTTTGGTTGGAGCATTTAAGCCATTTACATTTAAGGTAGTTATTGATAGATATGTATGCAGTGCCATTTTATTGTTAGACTGTTTTCCTCTGCTTTTTTTTTCTTCTTCTCTTTCTCCTTCTCCTTCTTCTTCTCCTCCTCCTTCTTCTTCAAGCAAGCCCTTTAGCATGTATTGCAATACTGGTTTGGTGTTAACAAACTCCTTTAGATTTTTCTTGTCTGGGAAGCCCCTATTTCTCCTTTGATATTAAATGATAGCCTTGCTGTGTAAAGTACACTTCTTTGTAGGTCCTTGCTTTTCATCACCTTGAATATTTCTTTCTTGCCTGAAATGTTTCTGTTGAGTGATCAGATGCCAGTCTAATTGGTATTCCATTGTAGGTAACTACTTGCTTTTCTCTTGCTGGCTTTTAGGATTCTCTCCTCGTCCTTAAGCCTAGTCATTTTAATTATGACGTGTCTAGGTGTAGGCCTCTTTGGGTCTGACTTGTTTGGTACTCTCTGAGCTTTCTGGATTTGTGTGATTTTTTTCCATCACCAGCTTAGGAAAGTTTTCAGTCATTATTTCTTCAAATAGGTTCTCGGTCCCCTGCTTGTTCTCTTCTCCTGGTATTCCCATGATGTGGATGTTGTTACACTTCTGTTGTCTAAAATGTTTCTTAAGCTTTCTTCATTTTTTAAAATTCTTTTTTCCTTTTGCTGCTCTGCCTGGGTGTTTTTTTCTACCTTGTCTTCCAAAACACTAATTCAAATCCTCTACTTCACCTAACTTACTTTTATTCTTTCTGTCATATTATTTATTTCAGATATTGCATTCTTTATATCTGACTGGTCCTTTCTTATGGTTTCAATGTCTTTTTTCATGCTGTTGAGTATCCTTATAATCATTACTCCTAACTCTCTATCTGATAAGTTGCTTGCCTCCATTTCATCTAGTTTTTCTGGAAAATTCTCTTGTCCTTTCATTTGGAATCTATTTCTTTGCCTTCTCATTTTGGCTGCTTCTTTGTATTTTCTGCCTTAGTTGTTAAACTAATTGGCCATTGTGGATTGTTTATCCAATCAAGCTGTGATCAGCAGCTGGGATTAAGTTTCACAGGATGGAGCAGAGTAATTCCTGTGCAAGGGCTATTGTTCCCCTCAGGCTGATGCCACTTGGAGAGAAGTGCTCTCTGCAGGAGAAAGATGGCTTCTGCAGCATGGGGATTCTGGCAGATCTTCCTTCAGTTCCATCCCCACAGCCAACCAACCCCAGACTCTCCTTAAGTTTCTCTAGTTCACTCTGTCTTCCCTTTGCCAGCACCCAAGGTAAATGCCTACAAACGAAATTTTGTGCTTTGGCCCTTTAAGAGGCTCTTGCTATCTCCAGCATCTCTCCGGGCAGACAGAAACCCTACCATTTTTCACAGCTGTGTGCTATCTGAGTTCCTTCCTGTCTCTGGTGCTCTGGGCTGGGGAGCCCAGCTTGGGGTTTAGACCCCACACTTCTCAGGGGGAAGCTCTGGCTGCTGAAATACACTCGGGAACTTCAGCTGCCACCGATGGGAACCCAGTCGGCTCTCTCATACTTCCTTCGCACTTCCTAACAGTCATACTGTGGGAAAGTGTTTTTTTCTGTCTGTCCATGGCTATAAGGCTTCTCTCCATTTAGTGTCCAATTGTTTATTCCGGATGATTTCTCTACAATTTAGTTTTAATTCCAAACTGGTCCTGGGAGGAAATTAGTGTAGCTTCCACTTATTCCTCCACCATCTTGGGTCCCTCAAGATGTTACCCTTTCAAATCATGGGATATGCTAATGAGGCAATTACAACCTAATATGTTTTAAACTGAAAAAAAAATAAACTCTATGAAAAGAACTTTGAATCGGAAATTTCTCCTTCAATTTAGAAATTTCATCTTTCTTAAATTTTTCTCCAATAGCTTTTCATGAATCAAATCATTTGGAATCATTTTTTAAATTAACATAACATAGTTTACTCCCAAATTTATACAGTGTTATAAATCATAAATAATCAATTATCACATTCTCCTGAAAAAAAACAACAACCTGATTCCTATGAATTTTCCTTTCATGGTGTTCCCAAGGATTTGGATACTTGAACCCAGAACTGAATAGAATTATTGAGTTAATTTTGAAGTTAACAGCTATAACATTGATGAGATGCTTATACAGAGACTGAATCATTCACTTGTAAATAGATGAGTTTCTTGTTTGTTTAATTGCATATAATAAGAAAGAATATAAATAGAATATTCTATTATAATGTAACTAATAATATCATATAAAGATATTTTTTCAGGCAATAAGATCAATCCCAGCTCTTTACCCTTAACAGAATGTTTTGTGTTAGTCATTCCTTTTCAAAATTAAACATGAAAGGAAAAAGTGAATTCTTCTCCAGCTGCTATAGTTATTTGTTAAGACGCATCAACTTTTTATGCCACTTAGCCAAGCGTAATGTTTAGACCAATGGCAAGGAATACAGTGACTTTCCTCGCACAGCTGAAGATGCGTCTGTGGACAATTGTTAACAAGGTTGCTGGTCCAACTGTCCCCCTTACCCAGGACCTCACAAAATTTCTTTGTGAGCTTTAGTCATACTGAAGACTGTTATTAATGATATATCAAAATGATATATTACGTTTCATTTTAGTGTTCCTTTGAGGTGCTATAAATGAATTATATCACCTCTATACTTTTAATATCAGGTGTAACCCACAGTTAGGCATTCAGTTAATGGTGGGTATTAATACCATATTTTGTCAACTTAAAATGCACATGTCTCCTTTTCATTTTAATATCTTTAAAATCAAGATGTGTGCATCAGCTGATGACATCTCCCAATCACTGCGGGCCAGGAGACTGGTGGGCATGGCTGCCATTGCTTGCCTATGCATTGTTGTTTGGAAAACTTGATGTTCATTCTCGATGGTGCAACTATACCACGAGCTCAATGTACAAGTAAAACAAGCATTTAAGCGTGTTTGAGAAAGGAATCTGAGCTCTGGTTATAGTCTGAACGCCTTCCATTGACACATTGTCGGGGAGATGAGGAAGTCAAGCATCCAATCTTGCTGAAGGTTATCAAAGATTGGAAGAAAGTCCTGCCGACGACAGCGGAGCTCCCTTTATGAAGGGCTGCGTCACCAGGGCTCTCCTCTCGGTGGCCCAGAGGATGCTCCTGTGTAAAGACAAAGACATTAACAGCCTGAAGTTAATCATTCGGATGAACACATTCTGTGTATTAAGTTTAAGAGTCAACTGATTTGCTTCTATTCTTCTTATATGAGCAGAAGAATGATATGATTATTTCTATTTAAATGAGTCAGGAAAAGTTCTTTTAATAAGTAGTAAAGAAATCCCAGTGATCTGAAAATGTGTTATATTTGAATAGGGAGCACATCTTTCTTCTAAGTGTGTCCTTGTTAGGACATCAAAGCCCCTTTTGCTGCTTCTTAGCAGAGAAGAAATGAATACCTGTGTGTCAGAACTGGCGAGCGTCATGGAGAACGGTGGAGTTGCTGCCTAAGGGAGTGTCAGCTTGGGCAGAGCCCCCAGAAAGCAGAAAGTTCAGTGGGTCTCTGCGCTGGCACTTAGGAATGCTCGTGAGGGGCAAGTGTTCTATAACCTCAAAATCTGGTGAAAACTCTGGGTGTGTCTGATTTAACTGGTGTTTCCATAAACCTCATCCCAGACTGAAATTCCTGCAGGGTCCATACAGAAAGCAAGGTCTCATTCCCCTCTGTGCCAGCCTGGAATGCCTAACAGCAGTCTGAGAAAAGACCAATAGCAGTACTTTTGGGAGGGGGGCTGGGGGACAGAATTAGCAATTCAGGCAGGCCAAGGGGCTGGTGTGCCCGTTGCAAAATCATTCTGGTGCAATGATTTCCCTGCCCCCACCTCCAGACCGTATAGAGTTTCAGAAGTATCCCGCTAATGCTTGTAAATCTTCAAATCTTTTTGAATGTCAACTTTTAAAATATCATTTCCTGGTATCTCTGTCCCGGACTCTTGGGCATTAAATGCTCCATCCCCGACAATGCAGGCAACTTGGGCCCAGTGCTCGGGAAAGCTGAACTAAGGCTTCATAAACTTTGCCATGTGAATCCATGATGTCATCTGTTCCCTCAGACCCCAGACCACCCACGCAGGCGGCCTATTCTCTCCCTTCGTTGTCGGGAGGGACCTGCCTTTACAAATGATGCGAGGTCTAAACGGAGGACGTAGCTTGAATTGTTACACAAAAGTGCTGCCTGCAACAGTGATCAGTGTTTGGATGTGTCGATGTGCTGATTTTTCCCCTATTTGAATGCTGAAATTCTCTTTAACTGTGGTGGAAGGGCTGAGAGACGGAATAGGACAAGGGAGTTTTCTGAAACAGGCCAGAAATCTGTTACCAGCACAGTCAGTAAGAGGGAAAGTATGTAAAAATATGGGAACCCTGAATATACTGCGGCAAGAAGTAATTAGATCATCAACGATGTTAGAGTGACATGCAGA